>OZ030383.1:414339-535012 GCA_964023945.1 Ectemnius cavifrons | reverse complement strand
CTTGGTGCGAATTTGCACTTCGCATCTGAGTCGCGTGGTAGCATTGTAGACTGCGTTCGCCGAACAAAGTGGCCGCCATCTTGCCACTTGTTGCCGGGATTCGCGATCGATAGCCCGTTCGAACAGGCGTGCGTTCCCCTCGAGATTTGCGGCGTACATCGTCCGCTGAAGTTCGGCTTCATTAATTGTTGCAGTCCGGTAATCGACCGACCATCTGTCGATCGCTCGCAACGCGTTTCCCTACCGCGTGGTTAAATTGTACAGGGGCCCTTGTGGCCTAGGATCGAGAGCGCGTTAGCTCGATTTGCCGTAGGTTATTTAGTTGTAGTACCGTCGGTCCGCCCGACATAAATAAACAGGGCGCTGTTATTTAACACAACTTGTGGGTAACATTATTCAGCTATTCGTTCGCCCAGTGTGTCGTCACCGGTCTCCCTTGTTCCCCGCCCCTCTCCCATTACATCTGGCCAGCCGGGCCAACATTCGCGTTTCCCACCGAGCTTTCTCTCTCGCTCGAGTTTTCCATCTCCTCTGGGTAGCACATTCTTATAAATTTTGGTCTCGGTCACGGGGCCTGGCGCCCTTTAAGCGCCCAGAGGACTCGGGATTCAGAGAGGAGGCTCGGTCGAAGTATTCCCCGCTTTCCTGACAAGCCAACGAGAACGGCGAAATCGGGAAAGCGGTGGCATAGTACTTAAGATGCTTGTAAGATTGCATTGATATAGTTTTATATTAATAACAAATTAATTATCATGTATCATTCCATTTTAGGTCGCAGTTGTGCAACAATATCACAATAAAATGTGTATTTTAAAATGTAATAAGTATGTATAATTATTTAATCCCTTCCTTCGGGTCCTGTTCCAATGGGAATTCCTTTTTATAAAAAACTAATAAAAAATGTTTAGTTATAAAATCCAACAGGTGAAAGGGGCGACAGGGTCACCCTCGTTTCGTAGGAGTATAGCAGAACCTGATCTTTAGTTCCAAAACTTGACATACGCATGCGTCATTCATTTCCCCCTCCTAATCTGGCAAGCCTGCTTCCGCTACCTTGAGGCGGGGCACGTGCTGCGGCAGTGCAAGTCAGCGGTGGACCGCAGCCGCCGCTGTTACGCGTGCGGTGTGGAGGGACACAGGGCCGGACAGTGCAAGGCCGGGCGCCTGAAATGCCCGCTTTGCAGCGACCTCGGCCGCCCGGCCGAGCACCGCCTCGATGGCGCGGCCTGCCGCGCCTCGCGGCAGCCAAAGTCCCGCAAGCCTGCGGCGGCGAAAGCGTCAACCCAGAAATCGGGGAAGGCACCGCCGCCAAAGGCGAAGGGAGGCAAGGGCGGACCACGGGCACTTGGTGTTGTTTCCAACGTCCCGGTGGTACCGCCCTTGAAGGTCGTGGTGGCGACGGCGGGCTCAAAGCCAAAACCGCCACCACGACCGAAAGTGGTCGCCCCCGCCGAGCCGGCGGAGGCGGCCAAGGGGCCCAGCGTGGCCCAATGTGAGGGGGGCTTGGAGGGGGCCATGGATATTGAGTAGCAATGTCCCAGCGCCTCCTCCAAGCCAACCTCAACCACTCGCGCGGAGCCCAGGACCTTCTGATCCCCCTTCGATGGTGTCCCGCCTTATCGTGGCGGAGGAGCTTGCGTGGGGCAATGATCCTGAGAGCTATGCCGGCGGGGACTCGTTCCCTGGCAGGTACTACCATGCCGGATTGGTCTCAGGGGAGCCTCCAGACTAAGAGGACACCAAGCACACATACACACACTCTTCACATTTGACACACACACATACACTCACACTCACGATTCGGGATCTCGTTGCGGGGCCGTTCTCCCTGGGCGGGGGGATGGTCGGCCGTATTGCCGCGGTGGTACCACGGGAGGGTACAGGAGATAAACCGGGTTAGGCACTCCCGGTCCGCTCCCTAGTACAGGTGCCCGAACCCCGTCTAACCAACGGGGAGGCTGCACTATCAGGGGCGAATAATCTCGGGGCGGGTTGTAGTGCCGGTTGGTGACCAGATGGGACCCTGCAGCTCGCTCCGGGTGGCTCTCCCGAGGCCACCCGTGGATGCCGTAAAAAAGCTTAGCCGCCGCGGCTGTGTGGCCGGCCCCTCCTCGTTTCGGGGGGTTCGGATTTTCCTGCGCGAAATCCCGTTTCAACACACTATCGCACTCACACATACAAACACACACACACACGCACTCACACATTTAGACGTTGGATTTGGGAGAGATAAATATGGACGGAGAACAAACAGAAAAGTGTTCCGAAAAGTGCCGAGGAGAGGAGGAGGGGCTTCCCAGCCCAAAGCAGACGACGGGGGCGGCACAAAGTGCGGCGGCTCAAGCCACTGATGGCTTGCGCTCGTCGCCGGTGCCGCCTTCGCCAGTGATGCGCTCCCTCGGGGAGTGCACCGTGAGCCTCCAGCGCCTGGGGAGTGTCGACAAGACGTCGGCGCCTGCACCCCAGCCTGCTGGTGCGGACTCTTGTGGGGTCGATGGGGTGTTCCTCAAGCCCCATCGGCCACACAAGAGGGCGAGGGTGTTGGAGTCGGATACCGACTCCGACTCTCCCACCCTGTCCGGCGGCTCGCTCGTGTCGGTGGTCTCGCGGGTCTCAACGAGATCTGCGGGGTCCGCCGGGGAGAGGCGGGTTGCCGAGCGGCCCGATGCGGCGGAGCGCGTTGCCTCTCCCGAGGCGACTGGTCCTCCCGCGTCGGGAAAGAAGACAAAAGTGAGGACCAAAAAAAAAGAGTGCCACCGAGCTCCTCCGTGAGGAGGCCGAGAAGGTTCGCCAAATGCGGGTGAGCTCTATGGCCGACGTAGCGGCCAGGGTCCTTGAGGCCATGGACGTGGTTTGCCATTTGGCGGTCACGTCAGAAAACCTCAAGGGCACTTATAAGGCCGACTTCAAGGAGGCTGCCCGAACGGGAGTGCGGGGAACCACAGAGTTGGTCTCGAGGATCAGCTCTGGGGGCAGCGCATCCCTCACGGAGGCCGAAAACAGGCGCCTGGAGGCCAGGGTCGCCGAGCTCGAGGGGGAGATTCTCTCCCTCTCGAGAAAGGTTGAGGTCCTCGGCGGCCAAGGGGCGGGACCGTCAGGCGCCTGCGTGGCGGGGCCGGCGACGGCTCCGGGCTGGGAGGGGGCTCTCCTCTCGAGGATAGAATCTATCGTCGAGAGGAAGCTGTCCTCTCTCGGCCTCGGGCAGCCTCCGAGTGCGGCGTCGCCGGCGAAGGCTAAAAGCCAGCCGGCGCAAACCCCCGTTTCCACTCTCGCTGACGCCTCCGAGAGGAGGGGTCAGACGAGGGGTGGCAACGGGGAGAAGAAGAAGAAGGCTCCATTGCCCCCTCAGGGCAAAGCCGGTGCCACGGCCCCACCTCCCACTCCTCCAAGTGAGGAGTGGGCTGGGATGGAAGGCCCGCAGGAAGGAGGCGGGAACGGTGGCGAAGCCGCCTGCCGCGAAGGCAAAGCCTTCCGGGGGGGCTAAGACCCAGCTGCAAGCTGGGCCGAAGACCACCTCGGCCACAGGCGGCACGGCGCGATTACCGCGGTCGCCGAAGACGGCCGCGGTGACGCTAACCGTGTCGCAGGGGGGCAAACTGACCTATGCCGAGGTCATGTCCAAGGCGAGAAGTCAAGTCTCGCTGGCTGACCTCGGCATACGGGAGCTGAGGCCCAGACGGGCCATTACCGGGGGTCTCATTCTGGAGATCCCCGGCGAAGGCTCTCTCGCCAAGGCCCAGGCACTCACGCAGCGCCTGACGGAGGCGTTGGCGGGAGAGGAAGTGCGGGTCGCACAGCCCACCAAGCGCGCGGAACTGCGCGTCAGGGGGCTGGACGACTCCGTTACTGTGGAGGAAGTGGCTGCAGTGATCGCGGCGGCCGGCCAGTGCACGCCGGGGGACGTTAAGACGGGGCAGATCCGTCGGTCCCCCGACGAGCTGGGCACTGCATGGGTGCAGTGTCCACTGGCGGCCGCTAAGAAGATCGCGGCAGCCACAAAGATTCGTGTGGGGTGGTCCACCGCCCGGATGGAGGCCCTCGAGAAGCGCCCCCTCCAGTGCTTCAGGTGCCTGGAGTGGAGCCACGCGAGGGCGGCGTGCTCCGGAGCGGTTGACCGCTCCGGGGTATGCTACCGGTGCGGCGAATCGGGCCACATGGCCGCCGGTTGCCAGCTCCCGCATAAATGCGCTCTATGCGCGGCGCGGGGGCAACCGGCGGCTCACAGGTTGGGCGGCACATCCTGTGCCGCCGCAAAAGGGAGGGGGCGGTGGTGCAAACGGCCCGCGGCTGAGCGGAGGGGGGTGCCGTCGGTGACGGCGCAGCCCGCTGGGGGGCGGACGGGGGCAACCCCGTCGCTCCCTGAGGAGCCAGCCCCGGTGCCCGTGGGAAGCCCCACGGCACCTCCTGCCCCCTCTCCATCGGAGACTCCGGCGGAGGCTCTCCCACCCCTTCATGCCGGAAGGGGAAAGGGAAGGGCAAGAAGAAGCCCCAGAAGGGCCTGCGGGAGGGGGAGCGCCTGGAGGAGGCCATGGACATCGCTGAGTGATGGCCAAGATTCTCCAGGCGAACCTGAACCGTTGCCGGGCGGCTCAGGACCTCTTCCTGCAGGCCATGCTGGAGAGAGGCGTCGCCCTGGCGGTCGTCGCAGAGCCTTACGGCGTTCCAACCCATCCATTCTGGATGGGGGACGAGCGCCAGGACGTGGCGATCGTCAGGGGCGGCAACGCGCCGCCCGGATGCCCGCTCGTCTCCCTGATGGAGAGGGGCGAGGGATTCGTGGCGGCGTTGTGGGGCGACATGGCGGTGGTGGGGTGTTATATTACCCCCAACTGTCCCCTCGGGGAGTTGCAGTGCTATGTGGACCGGCTGGCCCGAACCGGACCGAAGCCAACGAGTTGGGGTTCCCCGAGGACGGACCCGAGGGACGGGCCTTGGAGGCCTGGGCGGCGGGTCTCGAACTCTGGCTCGCTAACCGGGGGTCGGCCCACACATGCGTGCGGCGCGGGGGCGGCTCCATCGTGGACCTCACGTGGGGCTCGCCCTCTGTTGTGCGCAGACTGCGCTCCTGGCGCGTGGAGGGTGAAGTGGAGACGTTATCGGATCATCGATACGTCTCCATGGAGCTCTCCGGCACAGGGGCGCGTGTGAGCAGACGACCCGACCGCCGGGGACGAAACACCTCACCACCGCCACCGAGGTGGAGGCTGAGGAGCCTGGATGAGGACGCCTTGATGGCGGCCACCCTGGCCGTTACGTGGCCGTAAGGGCCGGCCGACAGTATTGGCGTGGAGGAGACCGCCGCCTGGCTCCGGGGCGCCATGACGCAAGTCTGCGACGTGGCGATGCCACGGGCCAGGGGCGGCCCGCCACCGCGGCGCTGCGTGTGCTGGTGGTCTGGTCAGATCAACGAACTCAGGGAAACCTGTGTTCGGGCCAGACGCCGGTACACGCGAGCGTGGCGTGTGAGTCGGCCGGACTCTACCAGAGTGGAAGCGCTGTACGCTGCATACCGTGAATCCCGCACGCAGCTGCAGCGCGCCATCAGGGCGGCCAAGGCCAGGTCCTACGATGAGCTCCAGGGGTTGGTGGACGGTGATCCGTGGGGGCGCGCCTACAAGGCGATGCTGGGCAGGCTGCGGCCGTGGGCCCCCCCTGTCACCGAAACCCTAAGTCCGGGATTCCTCGACCAGGTGGTGGGGACCCTCTTCCCAGCCGGGGCGAGGGTCGAGCCCGCCGCCGTTGGGGGTGTCCCGGGCCCCTCCAGGGAATTGGGCCAGTCCACATGGTCCGAGGAACTGGAGGTGACCCCTGGAGAGCTGCGGGATGCAGCCAAACGGCTCCATGTCGGCAAGGCACCGGGGCCCGACGGCATCCCGGGAAGGGCCTGGTCTTTGGCATTGGGGGCGATTGGCCCCAGGCTTCTCAGCCTCTTTAACAGATGCTTGGAGGAGGGGGTTTTCCCCTCCTCCTGGAAGTTGGCCCGGTTGGTCCTGCTCCAAAAGGAGGGCAAGCCCGCAGACTCTCCCTCGGCCTTCCGACCGATATGTCTGCTGGACGAGGCTGGCAAGATCTTCGAGCGGATCATCGCTCGTCGCCTTGTCCAGCACCTTGTCGGTCTGGGTCCCGACCTGGATGACCGCCAGTACGGCTTCCGTAGAGGACGGTCCACCGTGGATGCGATGAACCGCGTCAAGTCCTTCACGGAGGCGCTGGTCTCCAGGGGAGGCGTGGCGTTGGCGGTGTCGCTGGACATCGTCAACGCCTTTAACTCCCTACCCTGGGAGAGGATTATGGGGGCGCTCGAATACCACCGAGTGCCCCCGTACCTCAGGACGGTAGTCGGGGCCTACCTGTCCGGCAGATACATTGAATTTGTCGGGCAGGATGGAGCGTCGAGGCAGAGGAGAGTGGACCGCGGCGTCCCGCAGGGGTCGGTGCTTGGACCGCTCCTGTGGGACATCGCCTACGACGCGGTTCTGCGGGTGTCGCTTCCCGCCGGTGTGGATGTCGTCTGCTATGCGGACGACACCCTCGTTATCACCGGCGAGAGCGACTGGAGGAGGACCAAGCGGGTCGCGGAGATGGCGGTGGCGCGGGTGTCCGCCGCCATTCGACACCTCGGTCTGGCGGTGGCTCCCCACAAAACGCAGGCCATTTGGTTCTGCGCCCGTGAGAAGCTAGGTCCGCCCCCTGGGGTCGGGCTGTCGGTGGGTGACGCCGTGGTCGAGGTCGGGGCCGATATGAAATATCTCGGCCTCGTCCTCGACAGCCACTGGCGCTTCGAGGTGCACTTTGACCGCCTCGCCCCCCGCGTTGAGGCTGCAGCGGGTGCGCTTTGCCGGCTGTTGCCCAACGTGGGGGGAGCGGGAGGACGTGCTCGCCGTCTGTATGCCGGGGTGGTGCGGTCCATACTGATGTATGGCGCCCCGGTCTGGGCGACCAACATGGTGGCCAGTGTGCGGTGTCGCCGCCTAGTCGGGCGGTTGCACCGCGGTGTGGCCATGCGGGTTGCCCGGGGCTACCGCACCATCTCCGGTGCGGCGGCGAGCGCCGTGGCGGGTATTCCCCCCTGGGAATTGGAGGCTCAGTACCTGGCCGAGGTGTATCTCGGCCAGGCTGACCTCCGGCGAAGGGGCGGGCCCGGCGCGGCAGAGGCGGTCAAGGGCCTGAAACGCCAGGCTCGGCAGACCCTGCTGGAGAGGTGGCGAGCGTGGCTGTCCGAGCCGCGCCACGCCGCTAGCAGGGCTGTCGGGGCTATCGTCCCCTCGTTGGCGGAATGGGCGGATCGCGGTAGGAGACACGGCGTCACCTATAGGGCGTGCCAGATGCTCACCGGACATGGTTGCTTCGGTGGGTATCTGGCGCGCATAGGGCGGGAGGCGGACACCCACTGCCACCACTGCGGGGCCGACCGGGACGACGCTCAGCACACCCTCGAGGAGTGTCCCTCGTGGGACGCTGAGCGTGCCGTCCTGGTCGGCCAGATGGGGGAGGATCTCTCGCCGGCGGCCGTCGTGAAAGCAATGGTCGCCGGCGAGGAGAATTGGGTGGCGGTGGCCTCCTTCTGCGAGACCGTTCTCTCGCAGAAGGAGGCCGCCGAACGCGACCGGGAGCGGCGCCAAGCTCCCGATCGCCGAGGACGGGCGAGGGCGAGGGGCGGACGTCTCCGGCGAGGGGCCTATCCACTCTAACCGGACCGCCCCTGCCCTCGTTCTTTTGTAGCGTCAGCCTCGCTTTTTGCGGGAGCGCGCGGCGGGGAGCCACGGCCCTGTCGCGCGCAAGCTCCATCGGTCCTTGGGGGGTCCCTGCTGAGGACAGGGGCCCCTCCGCGAAAAGGGCCCGATGAGGGGCGACTAGGCGTGTGGCCCGCCTAGTCGCCAAAATGCAGGTAACCGGGGGGTCCGCGACACGGGCCCCCCCGGGAGGTAGCGCGTAGCGCGCCGAGGGGCCGAGCAGGGCGGGCTCTGAATGTTGTTCGTCCAGAGTTCCCAGAGTCCGCCCTGGAGGGCCCCAGAGGCTGGCCACCATGGGGGTTTTAGCCGGTAAGAGTCCGGCATATCCCCCTCCCCTCCTCAGGGGGGCGGGGAATCCATGAGGATTTCCCCCATGTAAAAAAAAAAAGGTCTGAGTTCTCTCTGAGTCGTCGTGGTGTGCGGACGCGTGCTGGTCGCGCTCCGTTGTCGTGGTGACATCGAGGTGATTTATCTGTGCCCTAGTGCCTACTGTGTGGTATCAGTGAGCTGGCCTTGGAGCACCGGTGTGTTTTTCGGCGGTGCCGGACGCCGTTGGTGCTGTGGTGAAGCGTGGCGAGTCATTTTTCTCACTCGCCTGTCACGCCGGCTCGCCGGCCATAATGGCGGCCATCGGCCGTTATTAGAGCCCACTTTTGGAGCCGCTCCACACCACACAGTCACCTAGTGTCACTCCCACACGCTCTTCACTTGAACCACTATTTTTTCGCTTCTCATTTCTCCTCTGCCTGTCTCTCTACCTCCTCTACACGCTCTTCTTTTTCCATATTCACTTCTACCGCGTGGCAGCTGAGACAGCTGATGGCCGGCGTGACGTCACTCGGCCTTCACTGTGTTCACTGACACTTTTCCCCTCCTCACTATCCTCTTTCACTACTCTCGACTTGTTCCGCCGCTTTCTACCACTCCTCCCCACTTCCTCGTCTACACTTGTCCACTCTCTGTCAACTATTTATCACTATTTTTCACTTTTCACCTTTCCCCTCTCTCTTCTTCCCCCTAGTCTCTCTACCGCTCAGGTGGCGCAGTCAGCTGTCTTCTCAGCTGACGTCACGCGGCCTTCAGTGTCTTCCTTCTCACTGTTCTGCTTTGTACCCTCCCCCTCACCGTTCTCGTTGCTTCCCGTCGTTTTCTACCACTCTCGTCTTCTCACTCTTCGCCACTTTTCCACTGTCTGTCCCCTATTTAGGGTAGTATTTTCCACTTTTCTCCTTCCCCTTTCCGCTGCTTCCTCCGGCCAAGCTGCCGCTCAGGTGGCGCAGCCGCCTGTCTGACTCCGTGACGTCACTCACCCTCCGATCCACTGAGCTAAAGTTTTCGGCTTTCTCTCTGGAAGTGCGCTGTCCCTGACAGTTCACTTCACTCTTTACCACACAGTTCTGCACATCCACCCTCACAGCACCAAGGATTACTTTTTCTTCTCTGTCATCTTCCACCAAGCTACCTTCTCCCTGCCCTGCCGCCCCTCGCCTATCCTCCTCTCAGGTGGCGCTGGCACTTGGGGTCAGCGAGACTGGCTGGACGGTGGCGCCCTCTCACTCACTCATTCACACTCACCTCACTACACTCACTTTGCTCTTTGCTCGCATCTTTCACTGCACTCCGCACTCTCACTTCATCTCACTACTACTCACCGTCATATTTCACTCCACTCCCTATCTCCACACGATCGCCTCTCTCTCTCTTGGCTCCTCAGGTGCCTCTCTACCGCTTCCGACAACTCGCGTAGCTATTTTCTCTTGCTGTCTCGCATTTGTACGACTGTCACCCTCTTACAACTGGGTGTGGGCTGACGTCACAGCTCCGTGCTCCCTCTGGGAGACGGCGTGGCTGCTGCCACTGTCACTGCCACTGCAGAGCCATCGCTGCTACAAAACTCATGCAAATGCATTCACTATCACTCCTCACTATCACTCTCCACTGTCACTAGCACCTTCTCTACAGCCCACTTACAGTCTGTTTATCCTACTCATCTCACAACTCTTAGGACACTGCCCAGCTTCCACTGCGCTGACTTCCTTCTACTCTGCTCTTTTCGCGGCCGCCATTTTGCACGGCCGCGCACGTGCGCTCGGAGACAGGAAAGCGGAAGGCGCGCGAGGACTGGGCGCCGAACCGTGACGCCATCGCGCGGCGTGTGGCTAGCGAAATCTAGCTCCGGCCGGCTGCTCGTGCTCTTGGCAGCTGTGGTGCTGTGCGCGCACGCGGCTGACGCTGTCTCGCTCGCTCGGCTGGCGTATGCTAGCCTCCGGGCGACCCGGCGTGACAGCTGATCCATCATGGCGGACCCACCGAGCGGCTCGCTTAATGCAAAGGGCGTCCCTACAGATCCAGCTGCTACATTCTCCCTACGCTGGCCTCCTAGGAAAGATGACGAGGCCTCCGTGTTCTCACCTTCGCGTACGCTGAAAAAGACCCCGCCAAGGTCGAATGAGAAATCGTCAGAGAAGGTGGCTGAACAAGCGGCGGACAAAATATCCGAGAAAAAGTCTACTGACCCGGACCGGCTAGCGGAGGATGCATTCGTCAGGCGAGAAAACAGACGTGCTGACATCCGTGCGCGCTCTGGTTCGACTTCCGCCACGGAGGTCGGTGACGAGCCAGATGGACTGACCACTATCCTTCAAGCACTCGTGGCACTCGACCTTATGAGCGCTAAACTGCGCGCACTAAATAAAAAAGCTTTCAAGCTCGACTTCTTCATCCAAGCAAATCGGAATACTAACAGGAAGCTCAAAGCAGATGCTCCTGCTATTGCTGAAACGGCGGCACAGCTGGTCGATATGCTGGAGCCACTTGATATAAAGGAAGCGATCGATGCTGCGCATGAGCTCAAGAAGCTGCAAATGGAGGAAGCGAGACAGAGAGAGCTGAATCAGGTGCTCCCTGCAGTCTCTGCTGATTTTCCGCCGTTAAAGGAAAAGAAGGACACTCCCCCTGAGGCCTCTATACTCTCGGGCGGTAGCAAAAGGAAAACAAAAGCCACTTCCTCTCCTCCGGATGAGGCTAGGAAGAAACCCAAGTCCGGGATAGACAGGGACAGCTATGCCGGTGGCGGCCATCTTGAGCGCTCCGGCGAAAGCGCGACGGAGACAGACAACCCGGGTGCAGGCGCGTGGCAGACAGCGCGCCGTAGGAAAATGCAGTCTGCAGCACGAAAGGCTCTTGAGGAGCCCAGCACTGGTGAGTCTTTTCCTGCCAAATTAACTTATGCCAGGGCAACTAAGTTTGTGCCTAAGCCGTCAAAAAAAGCAGTCATTGTCGAGATGGCAGAAACCTTATCTTTTAATGATGCTCTGACGAGAATTAAAAAGAATGCGGATCTCCACGATGCGAATATTCGTACGGTGCGAGCTACTAAAATTGGAAACATCCTCTTTGAGCTACCAGCGGAATCCTTACCAGAGACCGTAGAAAAAGTTCGCACGGAAATTGCGAAGGCTGTCGGTAATGAGGCTAAAACTACGTCGCGTGCCAAAAGAATTATAATGGAGATCAGAGACCTGGATCCCTCGATAGAGAAGCAGGACATTGTCGATGTCCTCCAGAAATCGCTCTCATCGAACGATTTTAAGGTCGTCTCTCTAAGAAAGGGCTTTGGTGCCATGAAAAGAGCGCTCGTTTCCGCCGAAACCGCAGTGTTTGCTCCCCTGATGAAAGGGGAAAGAATCAAAATCGGTATCACGTCGTGCAAATACGTATTTATTCCGACAATCACTCGCTGCTTCCGATGCAATCAGTTCGGGCATATTTCTGCTAAATGCTCTCTAGGCTCAGCTAGCAAGGAGATCTGCAGACGCTGCGGCTCGCATGAGCACACACTACAAAGCTGCGGAAATACGTACAGGTGCCTTGTCTGTGCGAAACTGGGTATCTCTGAACCCCTGCTCTCACACCTGACTGCGTCAAATGCGTGCCCAGAGTATAGGAGAAGAGCCGGTCTTCCATAATGTTCCCCTCACTAACTATACTCCAGGTGAATCTCAACCACTGCAAGACGGCACAGGAGCTGCTCGTGCAGGAGGCAGCCTCTCGTAGAGCTGATGTGCTTCTCCTCGCCGAATTCTACCGAGAGAGCCCAGCTTGGCTCACTGATTCCTCGGGAAAATCGGCTATCTGGATCGCTAGCCACCTCCAATTTTGTAGGATATGTCTTTAGTAAATTTATGCTAGTCAGCTGCTATTTACCTCCAAACGAGCGGGAGGACTCCTTCCAGGACTCTCTTGCCGAACTATACAGAGCCGTGGCGGTTCCAAACTGTGAAATCATTTTGGGAGGCGATTTCAACGCCAAATCGCAAGCTTGGGGAGCTAAAACTAGCGACAGGAGGGGGGAAGCTGTTGAGAGTCTCCTGGCCTCACTGGGAGTTTCGCCTACCTCTGCAGACGGCACTCCCACTTTTGTCAAGGGCGACAAGAAGTCTGTCATTGACTTCCTGGCCATCTCCGATAGACTCTTCCCGGACTTCAGAACAACGGTGGTCTCTGACGAGTTCAGCGCATCGGACCATAGATATATCTGGCATGTGTTTGGCAAGGACCTGAGTGGCTCTCCTGCCTCCTCTCCTGGACCCAGCTCGGTCGCAGGCTCTCCCAGAACTAGGATATCCAGGGGCTGGAATCTGCGGCCTCCGAAGGCGCATAATCTGCTACCTGCAACGGCAGCTGCGCTTCAGGTGGTAAAAAGCGCTACACAGTATGCTGCTCCCAACCACTTTGCCATACTTGCCTCGGAAATGCTATCCGCTATTTGTGATGCCGTTTTCCAGAAGCGCCCCGAGCAGGGAAAGGGACCCTCGAATGTCTATTGGTGGTCTGACGAGGTTAGTCCAGCTCGGGCTGCCTGCCTCAAGGCAAGACGCCAACTCACGCGAGCGGCTAGGGCAGGTTTCTCCCAAAATACTCTCCTGGCGTTTCGGGCTGAAAAAAAGAAAGCGAGGAAATGTTTGGCTAAAGAGATTGCCAAAGCAAAGGAAAATGCATGGAAACACCTACTCTCCCAGGTTGACGCTGACCCATGGGGCAAACCCTACAAGACCGTCGTGGCGAAGTTGAGGGGAGGGTCTTCGATTAGCCTGCTCAACAAGGCAAGAGCGGAGGAGGTGATCGCGGATCTCTTTGTGACAGCTCCGTGCGACAACGAAAAGCCTCTCCCGGACTACATCGTCTCTGCCTTCCCTGGAAGTAATGAACTTTTTACAGCAGGTGAGCTATCGGAGATCATCAAGAATGCTAAACCAAACGAGGCCCCTGGCGCCGATGCAATTCCTATGATCGCAGTGAAAGCATGGCTGGAGTGCAACCCGGAATCTCTCTTAGAACTATACAACAGAGCTTTCGGGTCGGGCGTCTTTCCTGAGCCTTGGAAGTTGCAAAAACTCGTCCTTATTCCGAAGAAGAAACACGGGAATACCGGAGAAGTAAAGTTACGCCCGATAAGCCTTATTTCCAACCTGGCAAAGATCTACGAAGCACTGCTTAAGAAAAGGATGGAGGAGCACCTCTTCAAGGCAGGAGGATGGGCTCCCAACCAATTCGGTTTTAGGAAGGGGCATTCTACCCTTCACGCCATGCAACAAGTCATCAAATTTGCCAAGGAAGCTGTCAACTACGAAAAAATAGCGGTGATGATAACCATTGACGTCAGGAATGCCTTTAATGCAATCAGATGGAACGATATAGTCGGCTCGCTTATCGACAAAAAATATCCTCCAGTTATCATCCGTGTCATTCGTGATTACCTACGAGAAAGGGAAATTATTATTGAGACCAGAGATGGGATCATCTCTAAGGACTGTTTTGCTGGTGTCCCTCAAGGGTCAATACTTGGACCTTTCCTTTGGAACTCGGTATATGATCCGCTTGTGGCCAGATATACTGAGATCGGGGACATCAGCTTTGTTGCCTATGCAGACGACTTGGCAATTCTCATTGCATCCAAGGATACTGCAAATGCACTGAGAGCGGCCAGGAAAGTCTTCAGAGAGACAGTTTCTTGGTTGGCAGCTCACGGACTCCAGGTAGCTGAGGAGAAGACGGAGATAATACAAGTAGCCGGGCATAAGAAGAGCGCACTCAAGAGTTGGAAGCTGGGGGATATTCAAATCGAGTTTACCAACGAGCTAAAGTATTTGGGGCTTACCTTAGACAGGAGAAGAACGTTCCACTCACATATTGATCTTTCCAAAGCTAAGGCATTGAAAGTTATCGGCTTGCTCTCAAGGCTAATGCCCAATGTTGGGGGTCCTGCCCTCTCGTCAAGAATTCTGTTGCTACAGGTAGCCAAATCTGTCGTGCTCTACGCAGCCCCGATATGGGCATGTGCCACTAAGCACAGATGGGCTATAGAGGAGTTTACCTCCATACAACGTGCTCTCTGTATTCGTGCGACTTCTGCATACCATACTCTGTCGGCTGATGCGTTAAATACTATCCTGGGCATGCTCCCGCTGCACTTGGAAGTTCGCAGGAGAGCTGAGCTCTTTGCTATCCGCTCCGACATATCTCTGAGCTCTGGGTTCCCATTACACCAGCTATCCAGGAGGTTTCTAAAAATGACTGAGACGAAGAAAAGCAATGAACTTACACAGAATATTGTCAAGGAATGGCAGAGCGACTGGGAAGCCTCCACCAAAGGAAGGTGGACTTTTAAACTATTCCCTAGAGTAAGGTTACGGCACTCACTGCACAGGCCCCTTGTTCTTACATTTCATCTCACTCAAATGTTCACTGGCCATGGATGTTTTGCTGCCTATCTGCACAGGATTGGCAAGGAACCTTCTCCTCTATGCTGGTTCTGTCAGCTTGAACCGGATACAGCGGAGCACACACTCTTTCACTGTTCTGAATGGGCTCCTCAAAGGCAAGAGTTATTCGAGCTTGCCGGCACTACACTGACGCCGGATTCACTAATTGAGTGGGCCTCGGCTTCCTCGGAGAGATGGGAGGCTCTCATACACTTCTCTGACTGCATCCTGAAAGCCAAGGAAAGCGAGGAGAGAGACAGAGAAACCTCTGGAAGAAGAGCGCCCAGAAGCAGCCGAGATTAGCAGCCGTCTGTCTAAATCGTGATCTTTCCTCCGTTCACGGCGCAGTTCAGTCTCCGCACAGCCTTGCCTACTTATCGTTTCTCTGAAACTGCCAGGCGTTGTGTTCTCCCTGTCTCCTGTGCCACAGGAGCAGTGGTTTCCAGCTGTCACGCTCGGCCGCCATCTTGCTGCGCACTCCCCAAAGCGCGTGGATCTTGCGCGGCGCTACGTCACGATGCTATCTAGCTAGGCCTATATACTGATGACGATAGCCCAGTGGGTAGGGCGACCGACTCAGAGCCCGGTGGATCGTCGTTCGAGCCCAACACGGTGCGAAATTTATTTTTCTCCGAGCCCAGCTCCCGAAAATTTTTCCGGCTATCCGCCTAATTCCCAGCCTGGATCGAATCCCAGGACTGGCTAAGTAATTATTATTATTCTAGGACCGTGCTCACAGCAAATTTTTGCCAAGTCCATCGTCCTTCCGAGACGTTTATAAGTAAGATTAGACTCACATCTCTGTACTTCCGTGTAGTCCGGTGGCTTAGGTGCCTGGCCAGCGAGCCGTACAACCCGTGTTCGGGTCCAGGCCGGTGCAAATAAATTTTTCTTCCCGATGGTAACTTCTCGGGCCGAAATTTTTCGATCCCCGATGATGTTCGCTTCGCGGATCGAATCCCAGGACTGGTATTATTAATTACTACTACGTCCTGCGGTTACTGCGAATATTTTTACCGACTTCGAAAAGGAGGAGGTACTCAATTCGACCGCTACATTTTTTTTTTTTTTTTTTTTTAATGTTTGTCCGGCGAGAACTCTGAGATGGGTGGACCGATCGGGATGAAACCATACCTATCTTATAGAGGATGCTCACAGCTTGGTCCCAATATAAATTTTGTCGAAATTGTTTAACATTAACCATTGTTATTGCTTAAAAACCGAATTTCGCGCTGATTTAACGTTTCTACTACAAATTGCGTTTGTCCGGCGATATTTCCGAGATGGATGGACCGATCTTGATGAAACCTTGCCTATCTTATAGAGGATGCTCACGGCTTGGTCCCAATGTAAATTCTCCCTAAATTGTTTAACGCTAACAATTGTTATTGCATAAAAACCGAACTTTCGATTGTCCGGCGATAGCTTTGGGATCGCTTGTGCGATAAGGATGAAACTTTGAGTAACTTATAATTGAAGTTCTCGCGGTACACCCTCTTGCATAAATTTCGGAATGTACAAGCTTTTCTTTCTTCAACAAATTCGGCTACATTTCTTCGTCTATAACTGTTACACCAGTGCAACGATGAAATTCAAAATGAAATCGACCACGAACCATCAATTTATTGATTTCCTATACTAAAAAGCATTAAATAAAAAAATATATTTAAAAAAAAATGTGACCGACTTCGAAAACTGACAGAATTCCAGAGAGCTGAAAACTAAAAGAGCTGAAAAGTAAAAAACAAGCAACACAAAAAATGCCCTGAAAAGTAAAAAATAACTTCTGGTTGTCATGGATACAGAAATTTGCATTAAGCCTAAATATTCTGCAACTTTTCGGAGGCGGCGCAAATATAAGTAAAATATTACAAACGTCACGAAATCCTCACACTCAAAGCTGAAAATACTCGTGGTCTCTATGTACATATATATCTACAAATTGAAGGGGCGAAGTATACCCTATCGAATATCAGGAGACTCGGTAGAGTCTCGCGCCAAGTAGTAGTTATATATATAGTACAGCGCGCGACTACCGAGGATACTTATCCCGAAGTGTAGCGGTTTTCGTCCGCTATAAAACTTTCACCTCGATTTATGGAAAAGTTACAGCTCCAAGGGTTTATTTCTGAATTTTGTATTTTTTCGTTGATTTTTCTGAATCGAATGAGCCAAGAATCAAGCGAATCGGTTCAGTCGTTCAAGGGATATAGATTTCTCCTGCTTATTCTTCTCGTGAAAACGGCAAGGCAAATTAAGATTCAGGGGAACATGTTCCTAAAAATGTGACTTTCACTTTTCTCATACGAGATGGCAGCAAACGGAAATATCGTATTTACGTTACCGATCTAGAATCTGTAATCTGTGTCATACCGACACATTGGTTAAGCCGGTTATGCCATGGCTGGTTATGTGTCATAATGGTTATGTAACACAGTCCAATTTTATTATTTTATTTTATTCCAGATTCCATGCTTTTATTTACTTAATAAAAGAGTATAGTGTCCTTGCCCCTGTCCCTGTAATCTTGTCATTATTAAGAATTATGAAGTGTCAAATGTGTTTGGTGAACGAGTGCTGATTACCAATAGTTAAAATTGTCAAGAGCAATTATTTATTTACAGTTCAAGGGAATGCTCGGTATTAGTAATCAGTACTTACTTACGTAGACTAATTTCAGCACTTTAGGTTTGCGCTCCGTCAGCTAGGTATTTGACAGTCAGGAATAATTTGTAAAGTGTTTAGTCCAATCATTTAAAATTTCAATATATTATAGCTATTGGGAATCTCTCTTTTGCTACTCTGAATCATTATTTGATTTAACGCTTTAGAATTATAATATATAAACCAAGCAGAATGCTTATAGGCAATCTAATTTAGTTATATTATGATCATGACTGTCAAGTTCTTCGCTCAAGGAACACTTCAGCTAAAGAATAAAATGAATCAAGCAAGCAATAATTATCAATCATGTGTCATTGGCGATATACTAGCTATTGATAATCAGTACTTGCTTAGTAAATTTCATTACTTTAGGTTTGCGCTTTGTCAGCTAGGTATTTGACAGTCAGGAATAATTTGTAAAGTGTTTAGTCCAATCATTTAAAATTTCAATATATTATAGCTATTGGGAATCTCTCTTTTGCTACCCTGAATCATTATTTGATTTAACGCTTTAGAATTATAATATATAAACCAAGCAGAATGCTCATAGGCAATCTAATTTAGTTGTATCATGATCACGACTGTCAAGTTCATCGCTCAAGGAACACTTCAGCTAAAGAATAAAATGAATTAAGCAAGCAATAATTATCAATCATGTGTCATTTAGCGACATACTAGCTATTGGTAATCAGTACTTATTTAACAAATTTTATTACATTAGATTATGCGCTCCCTGAGCTACGCATTTGGCTGTCAAGATACACCAATGTTAGAGTGCGTATGAAGGTATAGCTTATCTAATTTGCAATTTAAATGTATCCTAGCTATTGGTAATTTTTCTTTTGCTAATGTGAATTTGCCAAGTGCAAAGTATATTATCTGAGGAATCTATGTTCTCACATTCAGCTCAATTTCTTAGATCTCCTCCTATGTGCATGATTAAGTTATAAATACATTGTAACATTAAAGTTACATTATAACATAAACAGGCACATAGGTGATGGTGCATATTTGAACAGAAATGGCACTTGACATTTTAATAAAATTTTACTTTTAAATTTATTAATTAAACCATTGATAAATACTTAGAATTTTTATTGTCTTTATTGTTAAGCATTAACTAACAAAACGGCATGAAATCCGTCGAAAAACATTAAACTGTAAAAAAATGCGACAAGTAGCAGTTTGATTTTCCCACAAAAATGAAATATTGATAAATAATTAAAAATTTTATTGTCTTTATTGTTAAGCATTAACTAACAAAAATACATGAAATCCGTCCAAAAACATTAAAATGTAAGAAAATGCGTCAAGTAGCAGTTGGATTTCCCCACAAAAATATAACAAATATAATATATAATGAAATATAACAAAAAAAATAGATATCATACAAGAAAGCCAAGCTTTCATTCAAAGATACTTCGATTTAACTCGCATTAGCAATTAACAATAAGTTAACAATAAATTACCGATTAACAATACAACAAATCTTGGCGTGTGCGCGCTTCATTCCGAGGTAAAAAGGCAATGGAAAACTGATTTAACACTAGAACTATCAACGATTGTTATGCTGTTATAACGAACCACGTCAAAAAAAGTCATTTCAACTCGTTCGGTAGTACTGGTGTTAAACCTAACACTGACTTTACTACAAAATAAGTAAATCGTAATAAATCTTTCATTTTCAATCATATATACTATATACAGCGGCCTTGTTATCCCATTTTTGCCTCCGATATATGAATATTCTCCGATTTCATGAGCATTGTCCAGTGCCTCATAACTGACAAGGAGATCATTTTCCCGATATTGATAAGAAGGAGGTTCTCAGTTCATCGCGTAAATGTTTCTTTAAAAGTTTTTTAGTAATATTACCGGAGCAAGTGCTTCGAATGAAGCGCGCACACGCCAAGATTTTTTGTATTGTTAATCGGTAATTTATTGTTAACTTATTGTTAATTGCTAATGCGAGTTAAATCGAAGTATCTTTGAATGAAAGCTTGGCTTTCTTGTATGATATCTATTTTTTTTTGTTATATTTCATTATATATTATATTTGTTATATTTTTGTGGGGAAATCCAACTGCTACTTGACGCATTTTCTTACATTTTAATGTTTTTGGACGGATGCTAATATTGTTAACATTAACTGGTCTGGTATTCGACAATTCCGAACAATTCCGACATCTCATAAGTGTAGGTTAATCTACCAAATACGCATATACATATAACGGACTGCAGGCAATAGAACTATCGTTACTCTCCTGTGTACCATTTTGTCTTCGTCAATCATTAAAGTCATCCTGTGGTTGGACAGGTAGATATATAAGGATAGAGATAGATCGAAAGAGAGAGAGAGAGAGAGAGAGAGAGCGATTGAGAGGCGGGAGGAAGAGTACGAAAGCAAGAGTGAGTAAGCACGAAAGATAGATTTTCTAAGAAAGAAAATGCGGATAAGTGCGGGTAAGACACACGATTGCCAGTAATATTTTACTTATATTTGCGCCGCCTCCGAAAAGTTGCAGAATATTTAGGCTTAATGCAAATTTCTGTATCCATGACAACCAGAAGTTATTTTTTACTTTTCAGGGCATTTTTTGTGTTCCTTGTTTTTTACTTTTCAGCTCTTTTAGTTTTCAGCTCTCTGGAATTCTGTCAGTTTTCGAAGTCGGTTACATTTTTTTTAAAATATTTTTTTTATCTAAGTTCTACTCCCTAATGAGACAGTTCTTAGTACGAGCAGTCTTTCGTTCTATCAGACAGGGATAGCCCGGTGCCTAAGGTGCCTGACTCGAGGGCCGTACAACCGGTGTTCGTGTCCAGGCCGGTGCAAATAAATTTTTCCTCCCAATGGTAAATACTCGGGGCGAAACTTTTTCGGTCTGTGATAACTGCGCTCCGCGGATCGAATCCCAGGACTGGTAAACTTAATTACTACCTATGTCCTGTGGTTCCTGCGAATATTTTTCTAAATACTACTCCCTAATGAGACAGTTCTTAGGACGAGCAGACTTTCATACAATCAGACAGGGATAGCCCGGTGTCTAAGGTGTCTGACTCGAGGGCCGTACAACCGGTGTTCGTGTCCAGGCCGGTGCAAATAAAAAAAATTTTCCTCCCGATGGTAAATACTCGGGGCGAAACTTTTTTTGGTCTTTGATAACGGCGCTCCGCGGATCGAATCCCAGGACTGGTAAACTTAATTACTACCCAAGCCTTGCGGCCGCTACGAATTTTTTCCCAAGTGCTACTCCCTAATGAGATACCCCCTAGCCAGAGCGGGACCCTCGAGCTGTAATTACAGGCATAGCCCGGTAGCTATGGTGCCTGGCTTGAGGGTCGTACAACTGGAGTTCGCGGCTAGCCTTGTGCAGATAAAAGTCTGTCCGGAGTTAATACTAGGTGCGGTAAATTTAGGTGTCTTTACCTGTTACGGCGTTCTCTTTTGGACGACCGGCAGAAGGAGCACGATTGTGCTTTCCCCCTTGCAAGTGGGGGCAACGTGGGACTCAAGGGCACCCGAACCAGGACCGGGACAAGGGCTCAGTCGGTTTCCGACTGGAAGTCGTCCCGGCTGGAGTAGGGTACGCCACAGGCGTGGACCAGAGCCTGGCCAGATCCACCGACGAGATGCCCAAGAGGGCGGTTCCGGTGGACTGGTTGAGGGTGGATGGAGGGATAAAAAAAAAGGTCTGGGTTAGGTCTCGGTTGCCCCCTGCGACCGGGAGCGGCGCCAAGCTCCCGGCCGCCGAGGACGGGCGAGGGCGAGGGGCGGACGTCTCCGGCGAGGGGCCTATCGGCTCTAACTGGACCGCCCCTGCCCTCGTTCTTTTGTAGCGTCAGCCTCGCTTTTTGCGAGAGCGCGCGGCGGGGAGCCACGGCCCCGTCGCGCGCAAGCTCCATCGGTCCTTGGGGAGTCCCTGCTGAGGACAGGGGCCCCTCCGCGAAAAGGGCCCGATGAGGGGCGACTAGGCGTGTGTCCCGCCTAGTCGCCAAAATGCAGGTAACCGGGGGGTCCGCGACACGGGCCCCCCGGGAGGTAGCGCGTAGCGCGCCGAGGGGCCGAGCAGGGCGGGCTCTGGATGTTGTTCGTCCAGAGTTCCCAGAGTCCGCCCTGGAGGGCCCCAGAGGCTGGCCACCATGGGGGTTTTAGCCGGTAAGAGTCCGGCATATCCCCGTCCCCTCCTCAGGGGGGCGGGGAATCCATGAGGATTTCCCCCATGTAAAAAAAAAAGGTCTGGGTTCCCCCTCGTAGCCCCCCTCGTGGTGCAACACCTTGACGTGGTGAGGGGGCTTGCGGTTCCTCTAATGATCAGCGGGGCCATACCGGCGGGGCCTTCGGGTTCTGGCAGGGACTCCCATGCCGGGCGGGCTTGCTGTGAAGAGGAACTTACCAAGTTGCACCGTACACACTCACACACACACACTCACACATACACCACACTCACATGCACACACATTAACACGGGACGGGTGGACCGTTGTCGCTTGTGCGTTTCGGTGCTGCCCTATGGCCGGGGCCATATGGGGGGATGTCGACGCTGTCCGATTGGTGATCCTGGAGGGTACAGCTCAAATCTGGGTCTTGCGTGCACCCAGGCCGCCCGGTAGTACAGGGGCCCGGGGGTGTGTTACCGCACACTCCTGGCTGCTTCACCAGCGGGCGCATAATCTTGGGGGTGGCTGTAGTGCCAGGTGGCGCCTGGACGGGAACCCTGCAGCCATCCACCGGGAGGCTTTGCCGAGGCCACCAGGGATCCAGGAGGACGGCAGAGATGTTTCCTCGACTCCGGTTATGGGGTTTGTCTTTCTGACTCGCGTTTGTGGCAGCGGTCTGTTTACGTGCAGACACACATACATTTTGACGTCCGTTCTCGGGAGGGCGGCCCGCAGCCGTAGGCGGGCAACCAACAATATGAATAAAACATATAAAAATGATACGTATTAAAGCACGCCAAAAAACGTTTCCCAAAAACACGAAGGTGACAAGCGCGAGATCAGCGATGGGAGCAAGGACTCTCTCGCTGAGTCTCGGGATGACGTGGAGGTCATCACGATTAGTGAGGCGGAACCCACCGATGGAGGTGCTGCCAGCCTTCCGGGTGCTACGAGTGCCGATGAAGGATTTCTGTCTGCACTCTCTGAGGGTGGGTTTAAACGGAGCAACGAGGACGGGTCCCCCGATGAGGAGGACAGTCATCTTCGTTCTCTTAGGAGGAGGAAGCCTGCCAGGGTAGTAGAAGCCTCACCGCCGCCGTCGCCTACGAAGGCGAGAAGGAGGAACTGCAGGAGCAGTAGCGAGGAGTCTATCCATCCCGAGACAGTTGACAATCCCGGTATGCGAGGTCACGGGGAGATGCTACGGGCTATGATCCCTTACCTGCGGAAGAACAGTAATGTGTGTAAGGAGAAGAAGGGGTTAGCCAAAGCCTTGGCTAGCAGCTACAATCGGATCTCGCGGGAGTTCAAGGAGCTGCGTACTCTGGTAGAGGAGATGGGAAGGCGCCTAGAGGTGGTAGAGGAGAGATCGCGGTATGGCTGCTTGAACTGCAAGCTGGGGATGAAACGAGAGAACGCACCGGGGCCTTCGATGAGCGGTAAAGTCCCGGCTGAAACGTCGGATTCCGATATGAGTGTGGAGTTTCAGAAGGACAGGAAGAGAAACCGCGACAGCGGCTCAGCTAACGGTTCTGGAGACGGACGAGCAAAGAAGCCGAGAGCGAAGATTACCAGCGACGTTATTCTCGTGGAAGGGGCAAAACTACCGGTGACCGAGCCTATTGTACGGGAACCTGAATGGTCGAAAGTTTTGAAGAAAAAGAAGAGCGCAAACAAAGGGAACTTACCTGCGAATAAGCGCAGTGGTGCCGAAAAGACTTCTGGTGTACGTGCAGCTGCTGCTGTTGACGGAGCGTTGACTGCGGCGAATCCGGGACCTGGAAAAGAAAAAGGAGGAGATGTTAGTAAGCAGGCTAAAAGAAAGGGTGGCGTTCCAAAGACTCAGGCCATTTGTGTAAAAAGCACGGAGGGTATGCCGTACTCGGCTGTTCTCAAGAGTATCAGGGCCGATGTGGACCTGACGAAACTGGAAATCGACGTGAAGAGGGTTCGTCAAACTCGAAGCGGCGATTTACTAATTGAATTGCCCAAGCAGTCCTCCAAGTTAGGCCAACTTTATGAGGCGGTCTCAACGGCGATTGGGGCGGAAAAGGTTAGACGGATGGAACCGAAGAGGACCATCGAAGTCAAGCACCTGGACGAACAGGAGTCCGAAGAGGAATTAAAGAGGGACATTGCTCGGGCTGTGGCTGGCCTGACATGCGAAATGGTTGAGGTCAAGTCGCTGAGACCGGCGTACGGCCGCATGCAGAAGGCCATTGTCACCTTGCCTATTGAGGGGGCCGATGCCTTTCTGAAACTCGGGAAATTCAAGGCTGGCTGGGCTGTTGCCACCGTGACTGAAAAAATGGTGGGGCTTAAGTGCTACAAGTGCCTGGAACAAGGGCACATTGCAGCGGAATGCAAGTCACCTCATGACAGATCGAAAATCTGCAGGTGGTGCAGTCAAGAAGGGCACCATACGGCCGATTGCAAAAACAAGATGCATTGTGTGCTCTGTGCGTCGATAAATTTGGACTTCCACCACTATGTGGGCGGCAGCGGGTGCCACTCACATAGCAAGGCCACTGTAAAGGGCCGGCGGTGAACACTACAGCCATTCGCTGTCCGCAGATATTCCTGAGGAGCAAGGTTGCCAGGGAGAATGCATTCTCACGGGCTAATCTTTCCCCGTAAAGTGTTTCTGCATACTCCATATTCTCTGTTGGTTCCTCAGCCAAAGGGAATGTGTGAGTTTTTCCGTTGTGTGGTCCTCAGGGGGTTCGGAAGACATGGCCTAGCGGCCGAATACCCGCCCCCTGAGAAAAGACATAGAGGCCACCCCAGGGGTTTTAGCCGGTAGGAGTCCGGCATACCCCCATGTCTCGGGACATGGGGGATCCATGAGGATTTCCCCTGGGTTACAAAAAAAAAAGGGTTAGGTCTGGGTTCCGTGCCGCGATACTGGTGGTGTTGGGCCGACTCTAAGTCGTTCCCACGACCCACCAATATCGCGGAGGGAGTTGCTGGTCTCCGACACGGCGCGTCCCCGGGTGGCGGATAGGGGACCCCTCCAGTTCCACCTCGAGGGTTGCGACTCGCGTAAGCAGTCGCCGCGGACCAACACCAGCGAGACAACACTAATACACTTATTTTCAGAACAATTACACTGGCACACCCTCTCCTATGGACTGCCCCGCGTGGCAGGGTGTGGAGGGGGCACACGTACTCAACACTACATCATTACACACATACAACACGTGGGCCTGGTTAGGGTGTCGGGGTGTCTTCCGGGGGCGCGGGGGCGGTTGGCTGTCTTTGCTGGGGGGGTACCACGTGAGGGTACAGGAGAGAAACCGGGTTTTGGACACTCCTGGGCCGCTCCCTAGTACAGGGGCCCGAACCCCATCTAACCAATGGGGAGGCTGCCCTATCAGGGGCGAATAATCTTGGGGCAGGTTGTAGTGCCGGATGGTGACCGGATGGGACTCTGCAGCCTGTCCCGGGGCGCTCTCCCGAGGCCACCCGTGGATGCCGTGAAAAAGCTTAGCCGCCCTGGCGACGGCGGTCGGCTGTCTCTCGTGCTGGCTGGGGGAACGCTCTCGGCTCTGATCAGGACTCACACACACACAATCACACACTCCGCGCACCCTGCTCGCGGGCAGTACATTCCGGTCCACGCATACACACACGCACACACATACATACACGAGCACACACACAACTACACACAGACGAATGAAGGGAGGATATTATTCAACATGGCAGAATCAAGCATAGAAGAAGTGTTTAAAAAGTGTCCAACAAGCGAAAGTGTGTATCCCAGCTCAAGTGCAGGAGGAAGAGGTGAAGAGGAAGCAGGAGAAACGGCGGGCGATCGGACGAGGAGGAAGGTAGCACCACCACCACTACCACTATCATCGCCGCAGCACCAGTCGCTGGTTGGCGAGAACAGCGTGGCTACACGGAGTCACGATCAGAAGGAGCCCTGGTACAGTGGTGGAGACTTTCCGGTCTCTTCCAAATTTTTGCGGAAAGCCGCGAACTCTGAAGAGGGCGAAGCGGGATATGAGACTGCGCAGTCTACTGGTGCTCCTACCACCAGTAGGGGAACGAGCAGCAGTGACGAGGAAACTCGTTACTTTGATGGCTTCGGGAAGAAGAAGACATCTAAACATGGAAGTCAGGACGGGAAGAGGAGAAAGGAAGTGACGCCTATTGCAGAGTTGATAAGAATAGACGGCAACGTGACTCCTGACCTTAGGAGACACGGAGTCATCATGAAAGAACTATTGCCGTATGTGATCGACAACAAGAATGTCAACAAGAATAGCAAGTCTCTTGCAAGAGAGTTGGGCGTTAACTTTGAACGCGTGAGGAGAGACCGCGACACAGTTGAAGCGGAACTCCGGGAACTGAGACAAAAAGTCGAAACCCTGGAAGTCGAACTTAAGAAGGTGGCCAAAGAACGGGTTCAGACGTGCACGAAGTGCAGAGACGAACAAATGTTCAAGCATCCGGTGGAAGCGGTGAATCTGGGGAGAAAGACGAATTCTCTAATGTCATTGGCCTCTACGGATTCTGCTATGGAAATTGAACCTGCATCAGCGAAAAGACACAGAAATGAAGGTGGCTCTGGAGATGAGCACACGCAGAGGAAGAGGCAGAAACCGAAGATCACGGGTGACGAGATCTTGACGAAGGAATGCGTAGTAAGGATCCAGAGAACACCTGTAAATGAGCAGGTCTGGACTAAGGTAGGCGAAAGGGGGGAAAAAAGTAAGACCAAAAGGGACCTACCTGAAGTTTCGGGTTCGGCTGCGTCTGGAAGTAGGGCGGTTTCCGCTGGAAAGCTTGAAAGAAGAGATGAGCCAGGTCCTGAAAAAAGGAAACGAGAAAGTAAGGTTAACCCTGAAAATAAAACGGCTGGTCGCAAACCTGAAAGGAGTAAGAGGGCCAAATCTAAGGTTAGGGCTCGAACGGGCCCAAAGACCGAGGCCATAAGTGTGAAGCCCTCCGAGGCTATGCCGTACTCGGAGGTGTTGAAGAGCATCCGGACGAAGGTCGATCTACGTGGCCTAGGCATAGAGGTTAAGAAAGTTCGGCAGACACGGACGGGTAATCTGCTCATCGAAATGCCCCAGGGGTCCGATAGGGTGGATGACCTACTGAAAGCTGTGGCTGGATCAGTGGGAAATGACAGCGTCAAGAGGCTATCGCCCAGGAAAATGTTAACCGTGAGGGATCTGGACGAGCTAGAGACAGCAGACGAGCTTAAAGCAGATATTGCTAGGGCCGTCCCTGGAATTCCTGCGGACTCAGTCGAGATTAGGTCTCTTACGACTAAATTTGCCGACGTGTTGATTAAACTCGGTAAATTCAAGGCGGGATGGGCTATTGCCACCGTGGCTGAAAGAGCACCTGACCGGAAATGTTATAGGTGCTTAGAACAAGGACATGTCGCTGCTCAGTGCACATCTACTGTTGATCGTTCGAAGATCTGCAGACGTTGTAGTCAGGATGGGCATCGCACACAAGAATGCAAAAACCAAATGCATTGCGTCTTGTGCGCCAAGCAAAACTGGGAGTCTCAGCATTACGTGGGTGGTGATAGGTGCCACTCGCGCAAGAGACGGACGAATCAGAGTAGGGTAAAATGATTGCAGAAAACCTGCAATGCCTTCAGATCAATTTAAATGGGTATCAGACGGCCCAGGATCTGATGATGCAGAAAGCAGCTCGACTCAAAGCGCAGATCCTATTGGTCTCCGAACCCGGGCGGGTACCTATCACCCCTGGGTGGTACGCCGACCTTGATGGAAAATGCGCTATCTGTGTGGGGACGTGGACTTCTGGTGTTACGGACATTACGCGAGGGCATGGACTGGTGGGTATAACTGTGGGTCCTATTAGGATCTACAGCGTCTATTTCTCGCCAAAAGTGCGTGTAGCGCGGTACGAAAAGTATCTCGACGATCTGACCCAGGATATGCGGAAACATAACGTACCCGTAATCATTGGAGGAGATGTTAATGTCCGCCACCCCGTTTGGACTGGAGAGGAATCCAAGAAGAACGGCAAGGGCGACAGGATCATAGACCTTGCGAGAACTGAGGGCCTCGTCATACTGAACAGGGGGCATGTGCCCACCTTTGAAAAAGGAGACAGGAAATCGGTCGTTGACATCAGCTTGGCCAGTAGCAGTATTGCCTCAAGGCTAGTGAGGTGGAAGGTTCTTGAGGATTACTCCGAGTCAGACCATAAGTATGTTTTCTTTACTGTTGGTCGTGACAAGCAGAATCCAAGAGGCAAGGGAATGCCCAGAGGCTGGTCTGTCAAAAACTTGGACCCGGATCGGTTTCATGAAAGATTTCGGGAAGCCGGGATAGAAAAGGAAATGGTACGCGATACTGGTATACTGCATTCTGAGGCCCTGGCTCAACGATTGGCAGATGTTACATCGCTGGCTGCTGATGCCGGCGCAAAACGGCGGAGGAAACACCACAGAAGGAAGGAGGTGTATTGGTGGAAGCCTGCCCTGACCTTGCTTGTTAACGAGTGCAACAAAGTGCGGCGTACTCTGAAAAGAGCCCGCCGGGCTAGGCGGGGCTCGGAAGAAGCAATAAAGGAGGAGCTGAAGGAGAAAAGGCGTGCGCTCAAGAAACAGATAAGAGCTGCAAAACGCGAAGCCTGGCAGGAGATGATTGGGCTTGTCGAAGAAGATGTGTGGGGACTCCCTTATAAAGTTGTCATGGGGAAGCTCCACCGCGGTCCGGAAGTTGCCAGTCTTCTTACGCCCGAACGGATGGGGGAAATAGTGGATCAACTTTTTCCGACGCTGGACCCTGGTACACCGAGAGATTGGCAGGTAAACGAGGAAGATGTTCCGCCTTTTAGTCCCGAGGAGCTGCGAGCGGCAGTACGCAAGATTCCCATGAAAAAGGCGCCTGGTCCCGACGGGGTGCCGCATGAAATATCTAGGCTGGTGGGTGCAGGTCATCCGGACGTCGCATTGTCCGTGTACAATAAGTGCCTAAAGGAAGGGGTATTTCCAACCGTGTGGAAGGAGCAACGCTTGGTCCTTATACCGAAGGCGAATGTCACACACGCGGGTGGAAAGGCCCAATACAGGCCCTCGGGTCTTATAAATACTCTCGCTAAGGTCTTTGAGAGACTTATCCTTGGCAGGATAGCCAACCATCTCGCGAGCTCTGGGAATGACCTGGCATCAGAACAATACGGGTTCCGTGGGGGGCGATCAACCATCGACGCCCTCAAAAAACTTGAGGAAGCGGTGGATAGAGCCCATGAGGGCACAGCATTCACATGCGGCTTTTGTTGCATAGTTTCACTGGATGTGAAAAATGTATTTAAGGGGCTAGGGTACCCACGTGACTTTTAGCGAGTTGGCCGTTCGCTGTGTTACCTACAGAATTTGACGGGCGAGATGGAGCTGCTCGCGATGTCTATCGCATGATCCAGCCGACAAATGTGTGTGTATCGGCTTTCAACACATGCATACGTTCATCTGTTTCGATCCCCTTTTTTTGCGGCACTCGCTTATCGCTTTTACGATCTTGAACTGGGGAGCTCCCAGCTCCCGAGGTTCCGAGACCGAGTCCCAAGTACGCATACTATACGTATAGTATGTACCTATGCTATACTATAGCATATTATACTATATATGGGGATCGGTGTGTCTCTGTTTCCTTTCGACTATAATAGACTGTCTCACATTATACGCATGTTACGTATATGTCTATTGCCAAAAGTATAGCGATACATAGAATTCATTGAATGTCGATTTTATAAAAACAAAAAGTAAAAGGAAAAACAGGAAATACAAAAAGAGACGCGAATTGGGATTTTGCTCTATGTCTGTAATTACATTATGGACAACCAAATATTTATGAAACGCCACAACTATCCTGTTTCATATTATACAATTGTGTCCAAAACGTGGCATTATTACAATTTAAACTGTTTTTAGTATGGCACGAAGATATGAGATTGATGGAAAAAGAATATGATCAGACAAAATCTTGAAGATTATGATTTGAATGATTCGTATGACGTTGAACGATTCGAATGATTATATGAATACGCGTATATACTTTCCTACAAAATCAATATTTTTTTTAATGAAATATTACTCTACGTGTACAGATCGAAACTGTAGCCGACTAGCCGTAGCTGTTCCTTTTTTTGTAATAAATAGTGGTTGCAGTCTATTTTTGGATAGAAAAAACGTAATGAGAATAGTAGTTGAAGTAGTGCCTCAGCATGGCCAAGAGATTCGAATAGTAAGTCATGAGTTCGATTCCCAGTGTGAGATGTGTTATGACAATTACTATAGATATGCAGGACAAATAATATACATTTATGGGCTGGGAATGCATAGTAATTCTGTTGAGGAGGAGGAATGTTATCATACATCTGTGCTAGGAACGTTAGGGTGTATGTATGCATTTGAGCTATGGGAAATATTTCTATATTGTAAAAACTAAATACAGGATTGCATTTTTTAAAATCCAGAAAATAATATATTATGCCACTTCAACTTGAGCCAATATATATTTACAGAATAATTTGAGGCCTATAAACCTTAAAAACTATAAAGGCATCTACCAGTGCTCACACGTATCTTTGTATTGAAATATTAGTTCTACGTAACAGTCCACTGATTCAAGTATCAGATATAGCAAAACCAAGGAGGGTTGATATATTACCTCCATTCATATATTTTTGACAGTGAAGCATTCAATACAATGAAGAGTACTTTGGCAAAAAGTATGCACAACTCCATTTCATTCCAGTTTATACTATAACGATAAAAGTAACTATGAAATAGTAGATCTCGTTTAGACAATCCATTTCACAAAAATCATTTGCAAAGAACTGTTACGCAAATCTAAATGTTTCAATTCAAAGATATGTTTGCGGACCTATAACTACCTTTTGGTTACTAAGATTCAAAAGCCTCACATTATTGAAAAAATGTCTATTGATCCAAACTCAAACAGCTGTATTTACCAAGCGTTTGATTGTTGAGTCCAACTTTTTCGAGACATACAAGAACTGGAAAATCAACTGTTCATGATCATTTTACATGTAGAATCAAAAACAACATAGCTATGTAGGCTCTCAGTCATAGTAGGAACTGCCCAAATTATTACAACAGCATAAGAATATTTAAACAACAAGACACTTCATTTGGTAAAGACATTGGAAAATTGTTGCACTATTTACTAGAATCCGATAGATCCCACAGCTAAAAAACATAAGTACAAGGGTAGGGCATTCCTGTAAAATTATATTTCTGGGAAGTATATCTGCATCGCGTGTATGCCTAACCCCAGAACTTGCTGTCAAAGCTGTCAAACAGCGCAGAGTAGCCTTCTCACTCAGGCGCCGCGTCGAAGGCGCTGGTTGAACTAAAGTACTCAGCTATACCGATCTGCATGTCAACAGCATGGCTACAGTACGCAAGAATCATGCTTCGGGAGGCCACATCTTGTGTGCTTATATGAAATGATTGTGGGTTGGGAAAGGTCTCAATCGAAAGATAAAAGTCCAATCTAGCGCGCTACGTTGAGACTTTCTTGAAAAATGCTATTACTATGTTCTAAAAAACCCTGTGAAAAGGCCTCCTCAGCGCTGTTTTCACAACATTTAGCACATTTGTTTAACTAGAAAACATCGTAATTCTTGCAAAGTCTCAACGTAGCGCGCTAGATTGAACTTTTATCTTTCGATTGAGACCTTTCCCAACCCAAAATCATTTCATATAAGCACACAGGATGTGGCCTCCCGAAGCATGATTTGGGCCATTTGGGCCGGTAAAGCAGCGCATCTACCTTCCGGAGTCTAGCCCCTTAATAGCGCACCTTGGCCGCTTATCAAAGCGGCGATGCAGGATCGCTTTAATTTCTCTCCGTATCTGTGCCAGATAATAGATAACTATCTTTGGCAGAGATTTTTTGTATATGAAGACCTAAACGGATGCGTGGTTCGCAGACCTATCACATGTGGTGTTCCGCAGGGTTCTATTCTGGGTCCTACCCTGTGGAACATCATGTACGACTCGGTCTTCAACGTAAGGTTACCAAGGACGGCGTCGGCGATTGGATACGCCGATGACTATCTTCTGGTTACTGGCAGGAGGGCGCTTGTGCATACAAGGGATGATGTTAATCGTGCTCTGGTTAAACTAGCCGAATACTATCGCGGCATGGGACTACAGCTAGCTGTCGGGAAAACGGAAGCCTTAGTTATCACCCGGAAGAGGGCCTACACGGACCCATGGCTACGCATACCATCAGACGAGGAGAGTGGGTGGTCTCGTATCCACATATCGAAGAGTTTGACCTATCTCGGGGTCACGATTGACAAGGAATGGAAATTCCGGGCTCACATCTTTGGGCAGACAAAATAGGACGCGGTTCGGTGGCGACAATTTTAAGAGTGCAAAGGCGGACAGCGATATTCACGATATGTGGGTTGTGACGAAGTGTCCTCTCCTAGCAAGCATAAGACCGGAAGGTTGATCATAAGCGCCGTTAGGGAATATAAAAACGTAGCCTCCAGGCAAGGTCGACAGTTAAGCCAATTTAAAACCTTTGTTTCGCTCCTAATGCTATTTGAGTTTCGCGTGAGCCGTTTAGGCCCCATAGACCAGGGACGTCGCTTCGCCACCTGCATCCTGGCACCTATCTTACGTTTCGTCACCAGCAGCCACGAGACTTCGGCTCGACGTGGAGACTCCACTGCGGATGATAGCAGCCAACGAAGGATTTCCCATGCAGTTTTGGCCACACCGCGGGAAATCTGGGCGGTTGGGAAGGCACATCCAGGCGGAAGGATTCATCGACAGCGGTCGTTAGGATCTTCCGATAGCGCAGGGGCACGGCCCTGTTGCGGAGGCTCCCCGAGCCTTGGAGCCCGGACTGCGTTTGGTGACAATATCGGCCACGTCAGGGGTGCAGGGGGAAATTAGAATTAGTCTATTAAAGTCCCGCGCGTGGAAGGAGCGAACACTCGTTGTGTAGATTTTGACAGTGTAGTTCCGTGATCAGTAGTGTTCCGCCAGACACCACTCCTCAAAATCATTTGGTAAGCGATCCAGTTTTGGGACCAATCTATTTCGTTTCGACGTTTGGCCGGTCAGGGAATTGTCCTGGCCGAGTCTTGTTCACGTCTCGTCCTCGTGCTTCCATAGTAGAAAACACACTGCAGAGATTCCGCGAGAATCAGGTCAACCTTCCTGGAGGACTCCCGTCTTCACGACGAGTCATTCCGTCCACTAGCTTAAGTTTCGCGTCGCGAGGTTCCCTTTGGAAATTAGGACCACCGCTTATCCGCGAGTCTCGTCGTTCCGAGACCTTCTTACTTGTTAGTTCCGGCCACCGCAGGCCATAGAATACTTTTCCGCTCTGCTCCTCACGGGCGCCGTGTAACTCCCGTGAGCGAAGTCCGTTTTCCCGCCGTTATCTAGTCTCATCTGGTATTTGTAACATCGTAGACCTAGCAATAAACCTCGGGTGCATTATAAATTTTCCTGTCTTGGTTGCGTCTCCTGCCGAATCCACCACTCTCCTCTATTCCGGCCTCTGAGCTGCCGCGTTAGGGAATCCAACTGCGAATCCCCGGAAGTTGTCCGGCAAATTGCCAGTTCAGATAGCTTTACGTGGTACCGCGGGGTACCTGGCGCCCATCTTTTTAAGACTTCCGAATTCGTAGTCGAGGGTTAGGGTTTAGTGCGCGTGCCGCCCTTCGGGCGATTCAATTCAGGCGTCTCGAAAGAGCGCTATCAAGCTAAGTATTGTTTCGTAAATTCCGTCATCGCTAATAGTAATATTTCACATCTTCCTGGGCAACTGGCTGCGGGTAGTTCTATCCCCGAGCAGCCCCAGGAAAATTCCTCACAGGGTATCGTACCATCTCAGCAGCTGCGGCCCTGGTTCTTGCTGGTAGGCCTCCATACCACCTGCTTGCGTTGAAGGGGAAGCGAGTGTGGGAAGCCACACACGGAGCAGGCAACATCGACCGCGTTACGGCGAGGGAGGTAGAGCGTACTGCCGAGGATGCCCTTCTAGAGGCTTGGCAGCAACTGTGGATTGCGGGGGACACGGGCTCCTGGACTCGTGCTCTTATACCGGATTTGAGGCCGTGGGTTAAGGGGACTCGCGGTGTTCTCAATTACCATCTTACCCAGTTTTTCTCTGGTCACGGGGCGTTTGGGAGTTACCTGACCAAACATGGGAGGCGCGAGATTGCTGCATGCCAGCACTGCGACCATCCGAATGACAGCGCGCAGCATGCAGTCTTTGATTGCCCTGCCTTTGAGAGGAGCAGGTACCAGATGACTATTGCACTGAACCTTCCCCAGGATTTGACGCCTGAGACGGTGGTGCCCACCATGCTCAGGGATGCCGCAAGCTGGCAAACCATTGCCAGTTTCATTGAAAAGGTCATGAGGGACAAAATCTCTCTTGAAAACTCTATCGCACGCGGTGGAGTCGCAGACGATAGTGGTTAGCGCTTAGCCATAAAAACACCGTTGTGCAGCGGAAACGCTGGCACGGTTGGATGGCTTTCGTGTAATGGTCCTCGGGGAGGTTGGTGGTATGGCGTCACTGCTAAGAACCCGCCTCCCCGAGATATGACATAGGGGCCACCTCAGGAGTTTTAGTCGGTAGGAGTCCGACATACCCCCATATCCCGCGTGGTGTGGGGAATCCATGAGGATTTCTCCTGGGTCATCAAAAAAAAAAAAAAAAAGGGTTAGGTCTGGGGTCGGCCCGCCCCCCGCGTTGAGGCTGCAGCGGGCGCGCTTTGCCGGCTGTTGCCCAACGTGGGGGGAGCGGGAGGACGTGCTCGCCGTCTGTATGCCGGGGTGGTGCGGTCCATACTGATGAATGGCGCCCCGGTCTGGGCGACCAACATGGTGGCCAGTGTGCGGTGTCGCCGCCTAGTCGGGCGGTTGCACCGCGGTGTGGCCATCCGGGTCGCCCGGGGCTACCGCACCATCTCCGGTGCGGCGGCGAGCGCCGTGGCGGGTATTCCCCCCTGGGAATTGGAGGCTCAGTACCTGGCCGAGGTGTATCTCGGCCAGGCTGACCTCCGGCGAAGGGGCGGGCCCGTCGCGGCAGAGGCGGTCAAGGGCCTGAAACGCCAGGCTCGGCAGACCCTGCTGGAGAGGTGGCGAGCGTGGCTGTCCGAGCCGCGCCACGCCGCTAGCAGGGCTGTCGGGGCTATCCTCCCCTCGTTGGCGGAATGGGCGGATAGCGGTAGGAGACACGGCGTCACCTATAGGGCGTGCCAGATGCTCACCGGACATGGTTGCTTCGGTGGGTATCTGGCGCGCATAGGGCGGGAGGCGGACACCCGCTGCCACCACTGCGGGGCCGACCGGGACGACGCTCAGCACACCCTCGAGGAGTGTCCCTCGTGGGACGCTGAGCGTGCCGTCCTGGTCGGCCAGATAGGGGAGGATCTCTCGCCGGCGGCCGTCGTGAAAGCCATGGTCGCCGGCGAGGAGAATTGGGTGGCGGTGGCCTCCTTCTGCGAGACCGTTCTCTCGCAGAAGGAGGCTGCCGAACGCGACCGGGAGCGGCGCCAAGCTCCCGGTCGCCGAGGACGGGCGAGGGGCGGACGTCTCCGGCGAGGGGCCTATCGGCTCTAACCGGACCGCCCCTGCCCTCGTTCTTTTGTAGCGTCAGCCACGCTTTTTGCGGGAGCGCGCGGCGGGGAGCCACGGCCCCGTCGCGCGCAAGCTCCATCGGTCCTTGGGGGGTCCCTGTTGAGGACAGGGGCCCCTCCGCGAAAGGGGCCCGATGAGGGGCGACTAGGCGTGTGGCCCGCCTAGTCGCCAAAATGCAGGTAACCGGGGGGTCCGCGACACGGGCCCCCCCCGGGAGGTAGCGCGTAGCGCGCCGAGGGGCCGAGCAGGGCGGGCTCTGGATGTTGTTCGTCCAGAGTTCCCAGAGTCCGACCTGGAGGGCCCCAGAGGCTGGCCACCATGGGGGTATTAGCCGGTAAGAGTCCGGCATATCCCCGTCCCCTCCTCAGGGGGGCGGGGAATCCATGAGGATTTCCCCCATGTAAAAAAAAAAAAGGTCTGGGTTCCGTGGCCGTGGTACCGGTGCAGTTGGGCGGTCTCTAAGACCTTCCCACAAGCCACTGGGCTGCGGTTGGAGTTGCTGGACTCCGACACGGCGCGTCCCCGGGTTGCGGATAGAGGGGCCCTCCGGTTAAAACCGGGGGGTTTCGACTTGCGCAAGCGGTCGTCGCGGACAAAAACCAGCACCCCCGCACCTGTAATGCGGGGGTTGGCGACCCCTCCTCCTGAAGAGAGGGGGCCGGGGGTACCCTGTTGTAGGGATTTGGCACCCTGGGGATGGCGTGCGCCACCCGTCCCCTAACACCGGAATCTCCTCACTCTCCTCCTACCGGGCTGTGGCGAAGTCTCGGAAGAGGATGGTGGGGAGACCGGGGGCCCTTCCTTAACCGGCAGGGCCGCGAGGAATGAACCTCTCTAAAAAAATCCACACTCGCGCGGGCGCGAATCACACTCACACACACACGCACACTTGCACTCCTCCTCCTATGGACTGCCCTGTGTGGCAGGGTGCGGAGGGAGCACACGTACTTTACACTACATCATTACACACATACAACACGTGGGCCTGGTGGGGGTGTCGGGGTTTCCTCCGCGGGCGCGGGTGGCGGCCGGTTGTCTTCACCGGGGCGGTACCACGGGAGGGTACAGGAGATAAACCGGGTTTCGGACACTCCCGGGCCGCTCCCTAGTACAGGGGCCCGAACCCCATCTAACCAATGGGGAGGCTGTCCTATCAGGGGCGAATAATCTCGGGGCAGGTTGTAGTGCCGGATCGTGACCGGACGGGACCCTGCAGCCTGTCCCGGGGGGCTCTCCCGAGGCCACCCGTGGATGCCGTGAGAAAGCTTAGCCGTCCCGGCGGCGGCGGCCGCCCGTCTCTCGTGTGCGCTGGGGGAACACTCTCGGCGCCGATCAGGACTCACACGCACACAAACGCACACAAATACACTCTCCGCGCACCCTGCTCGCGGGCAGTCCATTGCGATCCACACACGCACACACACATACACGCACACACACAACTACACAAGACGTAGGAAGGGAGCATTATGAAAAAATGGCAGAAACAACTAAAGAAGAAAGGTTTCAAAAGTGTCCAAAAAACGACGTTGAGCATCCCAACTCAAGAGCAGGAGCGAGGATTGAAGAAGCGGCAGGAAGAACAGCCGAAGACAGGACAAGAAGAGAGAGGAAGATGGAACCACCACCACCACCATCACCGTCTCAACGCTAGCCGCTGCCGGATAAGGAGGTACCCCTGAATACTGGAGGAATATTTGCAGTCTCCTCCAAGCTATTCATCAAAGCCACGCTCAGTCATGATGACGGCGATGGATATGAGACGGCGCGGTCCACCAGACTGGGAACGTCCAGTAGGGGCACGAGCCGTACGGGGCCTGAAAGTAGCAGCGACGAGGAGACTCACTACTTCGACGGCTTTGAGAAGAAGAAAAAAAGGCAAGAAACGCCCATCGCGGATCTCATAACCATAGATCCTAGCATGACTCCAGACCTGAGAAGGCATGGAGTAATTATGAGGAAGTTACTCCCGTACATTGTGAATAATAAAAACGTTAATAAGGACAGCAAATCTCTTGCAAGAGTGCTGAGCCTGAATTTCGAGCGTATAAAGAAGGACCGCGACATGGCCAGTGCTGAACTCACGTAACTGAGGGTAAAGGTGGAGACCCTGGAAGTCGAAATGGCTAAACTGCGCAAGCAAGGGGCTCAGACGTGCGCAAAGTGTAGCGACTGAGCCATGTTCAAGCGTCCAGAGAAGCCGCAGGTCCTCGAAAAGAGGGCGACCTCAGTAATGTCGCTGACCTCTTCTGACTCCGCCATGGAAGTCGAATGCGCCACGGCTAAGAGGATCAGAAATGAAAGTGGCTTCGGAGATGAGCACACGCAAAGGAAGAAACCAAAGCCGAAGATCACCGGGGACGAGATCCTAACAAAGGAGCGTGCCATAAGATTGAAGCGGAAACCCATGGATGCGGAGGCTTGGACGAAGGTAACAGCGAAAAAGAAGAGCAAGAAGAAGGGAAACCCACCTGAAGCTCCAGTTCCGGCTGCATCTGGGAGCAGGGCTGTTTCTTCGGCAGAACCTGTAAGGGGAGACAGGGCAGGCCCTGGAAAGAAGCAGAGCAAAGTCAGTTCTGAAAGCAACACGGCTGGGGCTAAAGGAGAAAGGAGAAAGAGGGCCAAATCAAAGAGCAGGGTTCGGACTGGCCCGAAGACCGAGGCCATATGCGTTAAGCCCTCCGCGGCTCTGCCGTACTCAGAGGTGCTGAAGAGCATCAGGTCGAAGGTGGATCTACGGGCCTGTTACGAGCCAGGCTTCGCGAGTCCTAAAATATGCTCTAAGATCGTGCTAAGGGCTATTTCACCTTAACCAGACTCAAGACTGCTCATTGATCATGGAAGAATGCCCTAAGCTAGAGTTAAACCTTACTATGGCTCGCCGGATACACCTCGAGCGGTAAAGATGTATCCTCGTGGGATCTTTTATTATTCTTTTCCTTATTATGCTTATTTGAAACAAGGTTGACCAAACAGGAATTTAGTAATGATGACACAAATGGTTTCTTAATGAAAGCTAGAATAATGTTCAATATATTCTGAATGTACAAATAATACAAAACACAAAAATACAATGAGAGTTTCTGTGGCTTTGAGATGTTGTTACAAAATAAAATGAGTTCGTTTTACGTTACGATTTGAACGGGGGAGAAACTAACGAAAGAACTGTGACGTGCCTAACGATCGCGATGAGACACGATGTACGTACGGTAATTGTAACTGCTTCGAAGGAGACTAGTGCCCGATCTACTACGGTGTTCTTCGCTGGTCCGATTGACAGAGCTACGCCGTCGATGAGAGTTCGGAACTGATTCCCCCTTTGCTCCAGAAATTAAGGGTTTATATACCCGAAAAATCAAGTGAAAAGGGGCATAGGTAGGGATAGAGACGCCGGAAGTCTGAGACTACGCTGGAGTTCTAAGAATTTATGAGATGCACTAAGTGCACAGCTGCAGAGTTCGTTAAGGGCACGCTGTGATGATCCATAACTAGGAATTGTGTTTTTGAGATAAGACGGAACGAAAGAGTCGAAGTCACAGTTTTAAGTCTCGGAAAATACGCATGGGAAAGCTATGTGGGAGACTAGCGAGTTTAAAATTATTGAATCCACGTGTAAAAAGGCTAAGAAAAGTAGTCCGATGAGGATGAATATGTAACAGGCCCTAGGCATAGAGGTGAAAAAAGTCCGTCAGACACGGACGGGCAATCTGCTCATCGAATTGCCTCAGGGGTCTAACAGGGTGGACGACTTGCTCCAGGCGGTTGCGGGATCAGTAGGAGGTGAGAGCGTCCAGAGGCTATCACCTAGGAAAGTCCTGACAGTTAGGCATCTGGACGAACTGGAGACAGCTGAGGAGCTGAAGGCAGACATTGCCAGGGCCACTCCTTCAATTGCCGCTGACCTAATCGAGGTCAGGTCGATTAGGCCATCTTACGGCCGCACTCAAAGTGCGATCGTTCTGATGCCCAGCAAACCTGCCGACGAGTTAATTAAACTCGGCAAGTTCAAGGCTGGGTGGGCCATTGCTTCGGTGGTGGAGAGACCCCGAGACACCAAATGCTATAAGTGTTTGGAGCCAGGCCATGTGGCAGCGCAGTGCAAGTCCACTGTGGACCGCTCTAAAATATGCAGGCGCTGCAGTCAGGAAGGACACCTCATGCGGGACTGCAAAAGCAACGCGCACTGTGTGCTGTGCCACGAGAGGAAACTGGATGCTCGGCATTATGTGGGTGGTAGCGGGTGCCATTCCCAGAAGAGAGCAAAAACCAAACCAGCTAATGGAAGATAAAGCCATTAGATGCATACAAATGAACCTGAACGGCTCCCAGGCCGCTCAGGACTTGCTGCTACAAAAAGCCGCGCAGATGAGGCCGCACGTTCTGCTCATCTCAGAACCCAGGCGGATACCCGCAACCCCTGGGTGGTTTGGTGACTTGGACGGAAGATGTGCCATTTACGTCGGAGATCTGTTCGCAGGCTCCATGAATGTATTTAGCGGCAACGGCTTCGTTGGGGTTACGCTGGGCTTCATGCGGTTCTACAGCGTCTACTTCCCGCCGAAAACCCCTATGGCGCGCTACGGGCGATACCTGGACGAGCTGGCACAAGACATGCGCAAGTATGATGAACATGTGATGATAGGTGGCGACGTGAACGCCCATCACCCCCTTTGGACAGGCAAACTGCAGAAGAGGAATGGCAAAGGCGATATAGTTGTCGACTCTGCTAGCTCCCAGGGTCTTGTGGTCGTAAACAAGGGATACACGCCCACATTCTCTAAGGACACCCGCGAGTCTGTGGTAGATATCACGCTCACGAGCAGTAACCTAGCCCACAGGATTACGCATTGGAGGGTCCTTAAGGACTATTCAGCTTCGGACCACCGATACGTGTACTTTGTGTATGGCGACGATAAGCGCCCGTCGACCGCTCGCAGCGGTTTCAAGGGGTGGACCGCCAAGGACATGGACAAGGATCGCTTTGCAGAGAGGGTTGAGGAGGCCTGGCTCGAGAAGCAGTTAGTTCGGGACTGCCAAGACCTTGACGGCGAAGATCTCGCCGCACGGCTACAGGCGGTCACGGCATCGGCTGCTGACGCCAGCGCCAAAAGACGGAGGAAATCTGTAAGGAAGAAGGAGGTCTACTGGTGGAATCCTACCATAGCGACTGCTGTCCGTGAGTGCACCAGAGTGCGGCGTACGTTGGCGCGAGCCCGGCGCGGCAGGTGGGACACCGTCGAAGACATCCGGCTGGACCTGAAAGAAAAAGAAAAATTAGTAAAGAGGGAAATTAAGAAAGCGAAGCGAGCCACCTGGCAAGGAATGGTCGAACTAGTCGAGAAGGATGTATGGGGCATCCCGTATAAAACCGTACTAGAGAAGCTGCGCCGTGGACTAGAGGTCACCACCCTCCTGACCCCGCAAAAGGTACAAGAAATTGTGGGAGAACTTTTCCCGCAGAGAAATCCGGGCACCCCGAGCGTATGGGACGTCAATGACGACGAGGTCCCGCTATTTGACGTCGGGGAGCTCAGGGCGGTCGCCCGAAGAATTCCAAACAACAAGGCACCTGGACCAGACGGCGTACCGCACGAGATGTCGCGACTCGTAGCCGAGAGCCACCCCGGGAAGGCGCTGATGGTTTACAACCGCTGCCTAAAGCAAGGGACCTTCCCCGCTTGCTGGAAGACGCAAAAGCTGGTCTTGATCCCCAAGGCCAAGCAAGGATAACCGATGAAGTACAGACCACTGGGCCTCATCAACAGCCTGGCCGAGGTCTTTGAGAGGCTGATTCTTGGGAGGATAGCGGAACATCTCAGGACTGGAGACGCGGACCTGGATCCTGACCAGTATGGGTTCCGCCAAGGGCTATCTACCATCGACGCCCTAAAAAGAGTGGAACAAAGTGTCACTTGCGCGAACGCGGGCACAGCCTTCACCTGCGGTTTCAGCTGCCTTGTCTCGTTGGACGTCCGCAATGCGTTCAACACGGCGTTGTGGCCCAATATCATCAGGGCAATGAGGGACAGGTTTGGATTGCCTCAATATTTGTGCCGGATTGTCGATAGTTACCTGCAGGACAGGTTCCTAGTGTATGAGGATATGCACGGCAATACCGTCAAGAGGCAAATCACGTGCGGGGTGCCGCAAGGCTCCATCTTAGGGCCAACGCTCTGGAATATCATGTATGACACGATATTCCAGGTGCGCATAGCCAAGACAGCCCTCGGAATAGGGTACGCCGACGACTATCTTCTGGTGGCCAGCCGCCGGAGGATAAATAACGTCCAGGAGGACGTGAACCGATCGCTGGCAAAACTGGAGGGACACTACCGTGCTCTAGGCCTCGAGCTCGCCACGGACAAGACAGCGGCGCTCGTAATAACGAGAAAGAAGGTGTACCGGAACCCCTGGATCCGTATACCTTCTGGAGAAGATAAAGGGTGGACACGTATCCCCGTCAGCCGGAACATCGACTACTTGGGCATAACCCTGGACAAGGGGTGGAACTTCCGCGACCACATTGCCAGGGTGGTGACCAAGGCAGAGAACGTGGTCAACAAATTAGCCAGGCTCATGCCTAACGTCGGTGGGCCCAAGACCCCAAGGCGGCGACTCCTTGCCACCGTCGCCGAGTCCATCTGCCTTTACGGTGCGCCGATCTGGGCAGGACGGATTGGTCCAGGATCGATCAGAGCCCTGCTACGGGTTCAAAGGAGGACGGCTGTGAGAGTCATCTGCGGCTACCACACGGTATCCACCGCTGCTGCCCTTGCTCTGGCTGATATGGCGACGTACGACCTGGCGGCCATTAGAAGAAAGAAGGTGTGGGAAAGCACGCATGGAGGGATCAACCGAGCAGATGCGGAGGTGGTACGGGCGGTAGAGGCAGCGGAGACAGAACTGCTGGCGGACTGGCAGGACCGGTGGGCGGGAGGCAACACCGCCTCATGGACGCGTCTGCTAATACCCGATATTAGGACCTGGGTCAGGAGGAAACATGGGGTGTTAAACCACCATTTAACCCAGTTTCTCACAGGGCACGGTGCATTTGGGGCCTACCTCTGGAAACACAAGAGGAGGGACTCTCCACAGTGCCAGCACTGTGGAGACCCTATTGACAACGCCTTGCACGCCGTGTTCGAGTGTCCGGCCTTTGAGGTGCCGAGGCTACGAGCTGAGGAAGCTCTCGATCTAATGGGCCGACTGGAGCCGAGCACTATAGTCCCTATAATGCTCAGGAACCAATATTGCTGGGACGTACTCGCGGAGTACCTTATTGGTGTGATAAAGAGCAAAATAGCTCTCGAAAACGACATCGCTCGTGGCATGTCGTTGCCGCCATAGGCGGCGATGTGTGTGCTGACGTGTCTCCCGCTGGCTCTCCTAGCTAGGAGAGACTCTGACAGCTTTCGTTTGTGGTCCTCAGGAGGGTTCGGAAGGCATGGCCTAGCGGCCGATTACCCCCCCCCCCCCCCCCCGAGTAAGGACGTGAGGCCACCCCGGGGGTTTTAGCCGGTAGGAGTCCGGCATACCCCCATGTCTCGGAACATGGGGGATCCATGAGGATTTCCCCTGGGTTACAAAAAAAAAAAAGGTTAGGTCTGGGTTAGGTCTGGGTTAGGTGAGCTTTGGTCTTCGGCAGCTCCGGTGTAACCTACGCGATGGTGCTGTCGGGAGGGAGCGGAAGCTCTCCTGCCGACGCTGCGCGAGAGGGCGGATCTAGTCCCGTATCGGGGGAGTATTACCCCGTCGACGATCCCCCGAGGTTTTTCAATGAAGTGTTCGCCCGGCCCTCGCGCGCGCGTTAACAGCGCGCGTGCGTGGGTCGCCGTGCGGCGGTGGTGGTGCAGGAGGCCTCCGATGCGGGGCCCACCTACCACCTCTCTCGATTTTTTTTTTCCTCCTTCGGGAGGAAAAACGTGGTGCCATAGCCTCAGGCCGCCCCATCACAGGGGAGACGGAGGTGGTGGCGTTCGTGGGTGCCTTCCTGTTGCGCGGGTCGGACGCTCGCGGGCCTCAAAAAAATACCCACGGAACGGTCGGTCGAGGAGCTCAAGCGCCAGACCCGACGGCTCGTTGTCGAGATGTGGCGGGAAAGGCTGGAAGATCCAGCCAACTCCCGCCACAGAGCCGTCGGGGCGATTCTCCCGAGCCTTGAGGCTTGGGTGAGTCGCGGCAGGGGGCAGCTCTCCTACCACGCGACGCAGGTGCTTACCGGGCACGGCTGCTTCGGTGAGTACTTGCGTCGCATCGGGAAGGAGGCGACGGCACAGTGCCACCATTGCGATGGGGACCAGGACACGGCGCAACATACCCTCCAGTATTGCAGGGCCTGGAGGGAACAGCGCCGTGTCCTGGTCCGGTATATCGGGAGGGACCTCTCGCTGCCGACGGTCATCCGACAGATTCTCGGCAGCGAGAGGTCGTGGAGAGCCTTCCTCGCATTTTGCGAGGAAGTGCTCTCCCAGAAGGAGGAGGCGGAGCGGCGGCGGGAGATGACGGACCCCTTCCGCTTGGGGAGGGCCCGTCAACGCCGCCGCCCCGCACGGGGGGACGCCGCTCCCCCCGACTAAGTTTGGTGGCCCGGACCCGCCGGTGGGTTTCCTTGCCGGTGGGCCGGGCACGTGCCAAGGGACCGCGAGGCGGCAGAGTGGTGGCTCTGTCGCCTCCGCAAGCGGCCCCGAGACGGGGCGGGCGTGTAGTGGTCGCACGACCCGCCCAGGAGGGATTGATAGTGCGGGGGGCACGGTTCCCGCCTCCTTCGCTGTTGGCGAAGGAGTGCGGCGAGCCGTGTCGCCCCGCGAGTAGTGGGGGAAACCTCCCTCCCTCGTGAAAGCGAGAGAGCGGACGGCCACTCCACCACCACGAGACGAGCCCCCCTTAGGGGGCGGGCGCGGGGCGGCATCGGTAGTGTTCTACCAGAGTTCCCGGTGTCGCCCCAGTAAGCGCCGAGGATGGCCACCGTGGGGTTTTAGCCGGTAAGAGTCCGGCACTACCCCGTCGCCCCCACCAGGGCGGCGGGGTGTCCATGAGGATTTCCCCACGTAAAAAAAAAAAAAAAATGGTCTTCGGCAGCTCGGTCTGGCGGTGGCTCCCCACAAAACGCAGGCCATTTGGTTCTGCGCCCGTGGGAAGCTAGGTCCGCCCCTGGGGTCGGGCTGTCGGTGGGTGACGCCGTGGTCGAGGTCGGGGCCGATATGAAATATCTCGGCCTCGTCCTCGACAGCCACTGGCGCTTCGAGGTGCACTTTGACCGCATCGCCCCCCGCGTTGAGGCTGCAGCGGGTGCGCTTTGCCGGCTGTTGCCCAACGTGGGGGGAGCGGGAGGACGTGCTCGCCGTCTGTATGCCGGGGTGGTGCGGTCCATACTGATGTATGGCGCCCCGGTCTGGGCGACCAACATGGTGGCCAGTGTGCGGTGTTGCCGCCTAGTCGGGCGGTTGCACCGCGGTGTGGCCATCCGGGTCGCCCGGGGCTACCGCACCATCTCCGGTGCGGCGGCGAGCGCCGTGGCGGGTATTCCCCCCTGGGAATTGGAGGCTCAGTACCTGGCCGAGGTGTATCTCGGCCAGGCTGACCTCCGGCGAAGGGGCGGGCCCGTCGCGGCAGAGGCGGTCAAGGGCCTGAAACGCCAGGCTCGGCAGACCCTGCTGGAGAGGTGGCGAGCGTGGCTGTCCGAGCCGCGCCACGCCGCTAGCAGGGCTGTCGGGGCTATCCTCCCCTCGTTGGCGGAATGGGCGGATAGCGGTAGGAGACACGGCGTCACCTACAGGGCGTGCCAGATGCTCACCGGACATGGTTGCTTCGGTGGGTATCTGGCGCGCATAGGGCGGGAGGCGGACACCCGCTCTCACCACTGCGGGGCCGACCAGGACGACGCTCAGCACACCCTCGAGGAGTGTCCCTCGTGGGACGCTGAGCGTGCCGTCCTGGTCGGCCAGATAGGGGAGGATCTCTCGCCGGCGGCCGTCGTGAAAGCCATGGTCGCCGGCGAGGAGAATTGGGTGACGGTGGCCTCCTTCTGCGAGACCGTTCTCTCGCAGAAGGAGGCCGCCGAACGCGACCGGGAGCGGCGCCAAGCTCCCGGTCGCCGAGGACGGGCGAGGGCGAGGGGCGGACGTCTCCGGCGAGGGGCCTATCGGCTCTAACCGGACCGCCCCTGCCCTCGTTTTTTTGTAGCGTCAGCCTCGCTTTTTGCGAGAGCGCGCGGCAGGGAGCCACGGCCCCGTCGGGCGCAAGCTCCATCGGTCCTTGGGGGGTCCCTGCTGAGGACAGGGGCCCCTCCGCGAAAGGGGCCCGATGAGGGTCGACTAGGCGTGTGTCCCGCCTAGTCGCCAAAATGCAGGTAACCGGGGGGTCCGCAACACGGGCCCCCCCGGGAGGTAGCGCGTAGCGCGCCGAGGGGCCGAGCAGGGCGGGCTCTGGATGTTGTTCGTCCAGAGTTCCCAGAGTCCGCCCTGGAGGGCCCCAGAGGCTGGCCACCATGGGGGTTTTAGCCGGTAAGAGTCCGGCATATCCCCGTCCCCTCCTCAGGGGGGGCGGGAAATCCATGAGGATTTACCCACGTAAAAAAAAAAAAAAAAAAGGTGAGTCTTTGGTAACCCCTCGTGGTGCAACACCTTGTCGTGGTGAGGGGGCTTGCGGTTCCTCTAATGAGCAGCGAGGCCATACCGGCGGGGCCTTCGGGCCCTGGCAGGGACTCCCATGCCGGGCGGGCGCGCTGTGAAGAAGAACTTACCAAGTTGCACCGTACACACACACACACTCACACACACTTGCACTCCCCCCACGCAACCTACCTCACGGGGTAGCACAGCGTGGGGGGCACACGGTGACGAACACATACACACTGACCGGGGGCGGATACCCCCGGGGATGCCCCCGCCTCAAGGTGGGCCGGGGAAGAAACCCCTAAATAAAAATCAAGCATGGAGGGAAATTTGAATAAAATTTCGTTTACCGAACAGGGGTGCGATTCCCCAGTTCCGGCGAGTAAGGGTGGGCAAGCGGGCCCGAACTCGTCGTCATCCGACAACCGTAGCGATGCGCCGGTGGGCCACTTGGCCGACGCACCGTTTAATGCCCCAAGCGTGCCAATAAATGAAGGGAAGTGTGAGGACACGGTCTTCACAGTTCCCCAGGGAGGTGCCAGTGGTGGCTGGACACAAACCTCGAAGGTGACTTTGAGGGAGTGTTCAGTCATCATCCCAGAGTTGCCCAAGGAGAGCGGGCGGGCAAAGAAGAGAATGGTGCTCGGTCCCTTTGCCACTGACGAGGAGATGAACTCCGACTGCTCGACCACGTCGAGCAGATCGGCTAGTTCAAGCGTCACGAAGACGCGGCGTACCGCCTCAACCAAGAGGGAGTGTTCTGTCCCCCTCTCCGCGGAAGCGGAGAGGAGTCGGATCAGGAGGGAGAGGAGGAAGAGCGAGGAGGGGATTGCCTTGGCACAGCGGCTAAGGCTCCTCAATACCGCTGACGTTGGGGCAGAAATGTTCGAGAGGGCGGCGGCCATCTCTCGAGTGGCGTCTGTCTCGACGGGCCTCAAAGGCACGTTGCAGAAGGAGTTGGCGGATTCTGCCCTCCACGTCTCTGCTGCCACCGCCGAACACTCCATGACGGCGAGCGCCTGTCGTTCATCCTCAGAGGAGAAGAGGGAAGCACTCGCGCTGCACGCGCAAGTCGCTGCACTGACGAGGGAGCTTCAGGAATCCCGCAAGGAGTCGGCGGACCTAAGGGCGCAGGTCCTTATGCTCCTTGAGAGGACCGCAGTTCCGCATTCACCCAATGCGGGACCCTCCTCCGAGGACCAACCATCCTTGGAGGATAGAATCCTACGCCGCGTGGGGAAGCTCATTGAGGACCGCCTGGAGGCGTTCTTTCAACGAGCCGGGCTTCCGACCCCCCTGCCGACTGGTAGGACTCTTCCTGCGCCGGGACGGTTGCACCTTCCCCCTCCGGCTGCCGCTGCACCAGCAGCATCCGTGGCCCTGTTGTGCGAAGACTGGGTTGGCCGGAGCGAACCCGATTGTAGTCTAGCACGTTATTGTTTTTGGGCTTTCTTCACTTAAGGATTAGTATCCAATCCAGGGTTGTGCGGTTGACGTGTAAGTTTATTTCATCCTTATAATTGTTTCTTACGTTTACGCAGAGTGAACGTCGTCGTCGTATCACTCGGGGCTGACTGCTTCCCGAATTGTTTTGTTTGGCCTTTTATGTGGTTATTTTTTGTTGACGTGTTCTTCTTCTAAGGGGGTTATGCATTGGACTCTGGGCGTTACGGAATACTGCTTAGGCAGTTGATTTCGGAAGTCCCGTTGGTCTACTTGTTAATGTGCATTCTTGCAGTTATTGGTGGTCGGGTTACGACACCTCCCCCCTTGGAAGAAGAAGGCTTCCTAGCCTTCGGTGTGGTTTAGTTTTCCTTCTATTCGCTGGGTTACAATATAATATTTTGTCTAGGTATAATTTTTTATCTTAGTCTATAAAGTGTTTCAGTCGGTCCCTATGTACTTTAATTGATTTTTTCCCTTTACTTATTACGTACGTGACGGGTGACGTTTGTTCTAGGATCCGGTAGGGTCCGATCCATAGGGAGTCCAGTTTTTTACTACGTCCACGGCGGACGGTTTCATCGTGGATGAGGATTTTGTCGCCTGGCGTGAATTCTGTCTTTTTTATATCGCGGTCGTAGTTTTCTTTGGCGCGCATTTTTGCTATTTTGGTGTTTTGTTCGCTACTTGTGTGGCTCTAAGGCGTTCGCGTAGTTCTTGTGCGTAATCGTCGTATGAGTAGAGCGGTTTAGCTGGTAGCGTTAGGGCGGTTGGTAGATTGGCCTTGTGTCCGAATACTAATTCGAAGGGTGTTAGCCCTGTGGCGGTGTGTGGTGTGGTATTGTAGGTGAACATGGCGTAAGGCATCCATTCGTCCCAATCGGTCTGTTGATCGTTTATGTAATGTCTTAAATATTCGGCTAGTGTTCGGTGTGATCGTTCGAGGGCGCCGTTGGATTGTGGATGATATGCGGTGCTTTGGATTTTGGTTATCCTCAGGAGTTTGCATACGTTCTTGAAGACGTCGCTGAGGAAGTTAGTGCCTTGGTCTGTTAGTATTTTGTCAGGTATTCCGTATTCGCAGATTATTTTCGTTGCGAGTTCTTTTGCTACTGTCTTGGCTTCTTGGTTTGGTATGGGGATCGCTTTACTAAATCGTATTAGTAGGTCTTGGAAGGTTAGTATGTATTTGTTTCCGTTGGCAGTTTCGGTCAGTGGCCCTACTATGTCGAGTGCGCATTTTTCAAATGCTGTGTCAGGTGTGTCGGTGATCACTAGTGGGGCTTTTGCCTGCTTAGAGAGTTTGTTTTTCTGACATGATTCGCACCGGTTTACATATTCTTTTACATACTGGGTGATTCCTGGCCAATTATGGGTTTGTCGTATTCGGCTAAGGGTCCTTTCGACCCCTTGGTGTCCTCCTAAAGTGGCGTCGTGGTATTCTTGGATTATTCTGGATTTTTCTTCGTTGCTGTATTCGCGGTTCTCCGTGGTTGGTTGTTTTCTTTCTTGTGTATGGTATACCGTTCTGCTCAGAGCATCTGCGTTAGTGTTTAGTTTTCCGGCCTTGTGTATTATTTCGTAATCGTATTCTTCGAGTTTGAGGCGCCATCTTATTAACCGTGATCCGGGGTCTTTTACGCTGAATAGCCAGATTAGCGGTTTATGGTCTGTTACTATTTTGAACTTGTTTCCGTAGAGGTATGGTCTATACTGTTTTGTTGCCCATACTATGGCGAGTAGTTCCTTTTCGGTCGTACTGTAGTTTCTTTCTGCTTTGTTCAGTACGCGGCTTGCGTAGGCGGTCGGTTTATCCTGACCGATTTCGCCCTGGGACAGTATGGCGCCGATAGCGACGTCGGATGCGTCTGTGGTTACTACGAACTCTTTCTCGAAGTCCGGGTAGCTTAGGAGTGGTGCCGTTGTCAGTGTGTTTTTTAGCGTTTGGAACGCGTGGTCTTGTTCATCCGTCCATTTAAACAAAGTGTTTTTCGTGGTTAATGTTGTCAGGGGTTTCGCTATTTTTGAGAAGTCCTTTACGAACCGTCTGTAGTATCCGGCTAGTCCCAAGAATGATTGGATCTCTTTGACAGTGCGTGGTGTGGGGAATTCCTTTACTGCGCTTGTTTTCTTTGGGTCGGCCATAATCCCACTTTCGGTGATTACATGACCGAGGTAGTTTACTTCTTTTCTTAGGAATTCACACTTGTTGGGTTGCAGTTTTAGGTTGTGTTTGCGCAGGATGGTTAGTACTTCGCACAGGCGCGAGTTGTGCTCGTTCAAGCTTCCCCCGTGGATTACAATGTCGTCGAGGTATACGAAGCATTTAATCCCTTGGAGTCCTGCTAGTATCGTGTTTATTAGTCGCTGAAACGTTGCGGGTGCATTTTTTAACCCGAAAGGCATTCTATTGAATTCGTAGTGTCCGTATTGTGTCGAGAATGCGGTTTTTACCCGCGCCTGTTTGGACATCGGCACTTGGTGATAGCCTGAAGCGAGGTCTAAGGTGGTAAAGTATTTGGCCTTTCCTAGCTGGTCCAATATGTCTGTGATGTTAGGTAGTGGGAAGGAGTCACCAATGGTTGCCTCATTTAGTTTGCGAAAATCTACTACTACACGTAGCTTTTGTTTTCCGTTCGCGTCGGCTTTCTTTGGTACCACTAAGAGGGGAGCGTTCCACTGGCTGGTGCTCGTGGTTATTATTTCGTCCTTCAGCATTTCTTGGACTTGGTCGTTGACCTCCTTTTGGTGTTTCTCTGGCAGTCGGTAGGGTTTGGTGTTAATTGGAGCGGTGTTTGGTATTGTGCAGATATCATGGGAGATAGTCATGGTGTGGGTTAGCGGTTCCCCTTCTAGATGGAATACATCTGCGTATGTGCTGCAGATGTCCACTAATGAGTCTCGCTCCTCTTTATTTAGGTGGCTATCTTTTAGTTGCCCTAGTACCTGTACGATTCGGCTTTCGCGTCTGATGGGTTCCGCGGGGCTCAGCTGATGAATCGGCAGCACTTTGGGGTTTGAAGTTATTCCTTCTAGTTGTAGTGGTGGAAGGCGTATGTCTACGCCGTGATCCGTAGTGTTTAGTACACTGACTATGCACCGTCCGTTTTGGGGTTTTACCAAACAACTTCCTATAAAGATTCCAGGTCGGATTTCTTCTGCCGACGTGATACCTTCCTCTGGGTTGAGAGTGGTCGCTTCTACCAGTGTTTCCGCGCGTGGTGGTAGGTGTATCCTGGGCTTTGCCATACTCGTTTTCCATGTGGTTTTTCCAATTTGAATTTCGGCGGCGGCGCAATCGAGTTTGACGCCGTGTCGCCGGAAGAAGTCCATCCCCAGTATCCCTTCGTACTCTATGGGGAAATGGTTGGCTACTACATATAGGGGTTGTTTTATTAGTTGCTCCTCTATCTTGATGTGTCCCTCTATTTCCCCGAGGGTTTTTATGGGGTTTCCCGTGGCGCCTAATACCTCTATTTCCTTGCGTTGCATTGGCACTTCATCGCGTAGGTTGCGGATTTTTACCAGGCTGATCGCGGCTCCCGTGTCGATCAGCATGGGTACTGCCTGATCGTAGGCTTCGTCTAGTGGCACGTTTGTAATGGGTAATTCGTCCGTGTGGCTGTGCGAGACATTTATCTGAACGACGCAACATTCTCGCGGAGTGGCGTCGTTTGTTCGTTTCCCGCCGGCTCGTGGTCGCGGCTGGTAGATGGAAATTGTGTTGCGTACATCCTTGGCTGTGAGCTGTTGGGATTCGTTTCTCTGTATGTGGGGCGTTTCAGTCGCTGCCTGCGCTCTTCGTATGAGTGACCTTGTCGATGGCAGTGGTCGCAGAATGCCTTGATTAAGTGGGCGGCCACGCGTAATTGGTTTCCTGGGGGATCGAAGCGGTTGGCGTATCTACTGGTGCGACAGTCTCGCCAATAGTGGCCATTTTTTCCGCATTTTGAGCATCGTAGTGCCTCATTTGGTTTTGGTTCCGGTCTGGGTAGCTGGAACTGCCCACCGTATCTACTGGAGCGGCAGTCGCGCCAGTAGTGGCCTTGTTTCCCGCACTTGCTGCACGTGGTCGTCGGGATGCTTGGAGCGCAGTAACTGGTTCGCTTCTCCGCAATTTCGTTTCGTGGAGGTTCCCGGCGACGTGCTGGTGGACTGCTTGGTCCTTCTAAAGCCTCCTCTTCTATTGCTCCTGTCACTGCTTCGCTGAACATTCCATAGTTACGCCCGCGGATTATGGTGCGCAGAGGTTGTCTCAGTCCTCTGGCGAAATTTAGGAGGGCGGCCTTTTTGTACATTTCCTTGAGGACGCGAGTGTCTCTTCGATCACTTCTCCCCGAGGCATCAGCGTCCACGCGGCCAGAGGGGGATTCAGCCTGAGGAGCTGGGTCTTCCTCCCACAACCGGTCGCGTGAAGTGAGTGACGTGTGTGTGGCCCACGCGTCACTCAACTGTGCGGTACACTGGGGGCCAGGAATTTTTTTACTGACCCCCCGGGATAGAGGCACACATATGTGCCGCGGCACGGGCGGGTTCCCAGAAGAATTTGGATTCCTGGGGCCCGCCCGCCTAGTGCCAACGAGGTCACCGCAGGGGTTTTAGTGAGTGCAAACCCCACATAACCTCGGCTTCTCCTCAGGAAGCCGGGGTACTCTTCAGGAGTTTCTCCTGCGTTAACAAAAAAAAAAAAGGTCTCCGTGCCGTCCCCCTCGTGGTGCAACACCTTGACGTGGTGAGGGGGCTTGCGGTTCCTCTAATGATCAGCGTGGCCGTACCGGCGGGGCCTTCGGGCTCTGGCAGGGACTCCCATGACGGGCGGGCGCGCTGTGAAGAGGAACTTACCAAGTTGCACCGTACACACACACACACACTCACACATACTTACACTCCCCCCACGCAACCTACCTCACGGGGTAGCACAGCGTGGAGGGCACTCGGTGACACACATTTCACACTGACACTCCCCTCTGGTCACCCTGCCCCACCGGGCAGTACACTCCAGAGGGGCACACACACGCACACACACACCGACCGGGGGCGGATACCCCCGGGGATTTCTCCCGCCTCAAGGGGGATAGGGGAAGAAACCCCGAAAATAAATCAACTATGGACGGATTAATAGAAGGAAGTTTGTTTACGGTGCAGGGGTGCGATTCCCCAGTACCGGCGTGTGAGGGTGCGAAAGCGGGCCCGAGCACGTCGTCATCCTGCAACCGCAGCGGTGCGTCGGTTGGCCACTTGGCCGGCGTATCGTGCAATGCCACAAGTGTGCCTATAGAGGGAGTGACTGGCTCTCCAGCTGGGTGGTCGGGTGTTTCGGGTGGATCAGGGGGGAAAACCTCCTCCAGGGCCCAACCGGCACCGAGTCAGGAGCGTGGTCCCGACAGCTCCAGGGGACGATCCGGGTCTTTGGACTCCGGGTCGAAACCTGGGCAAAAGGGCCACGCCCTGAATTTAAAGAAGTTGGTGGTGAAGGTGAGCCGGTTGGCTCTCCCCACCCCAACACCACCCGCGGTGAAACCCGCGGGTGAACATAGCGCGAGGCCCTCGACTTCGTCGAAGAAGTCGAGGCCAAAACGCAAGCGCGTTGCGCGGTTGAGCTCCTCCACGGAGGAGGAGTCAGACGTGCCGTCCGTCTGTTCGGTGGCGGTGTCGGAGCCGTGCCCACCCACGTCGGGTATGGGCCCGCCGGCACCGTCATCGAGAACGGAATTTCCTCCCCTCGCTCCTCCCAACTCTGAGGAAGCAGAGCGGTCGAGGTTGCGCAGGGAGAAGAAGAAACACGAGGCTAATCTGGAGCTTGCTGAAAAGGTGCGACGGATGTCCACCTCTGAAGTGGGCTCCAGGCTAATCGAGAGCGCCCAGGCGGTCCTGCAGGTCGCCTCGGTGTCCTCGGGCCTCAAGGGGACCTGTCAGAGCGATCTGGCTGAGGCGGCGAACATGGTGCTTGCCGGCACCAGGGAGCTTGCCCTCAGAATGAGCGCCTCCGAGTCCCCGACGGGTGGAGACAGCGAGGCGGCCGGCCTCCACCACCAAGTGGCGGCGCTCACTCGCGCTCTCGAGGAGTCACGGAGGGAGGTGGCGGAGCTTCGGCTCCAGATCGCCTCTCTCGCGGGTACGGGCACCGTCAGGAACCCACCCTCCCACGTCCAGAAACCGCCCCAGTACCTGCACGTCGTGGAGCGTCGGATCTTGGAAAGGGTGGGGTCCCTGATCCAGAGCCGCATCGACGTGGCTCTCGGGAGGACAATGGCACCGACCCGGGTGTCCAAGCCCGATGCCCCGCCCCCACGGGTAGCTCCCAGTTCCGCCACTAAGCCCGCGGCAGTCCATGCCCAGGGCGGTGGCGACGACTGGATGACCGTGGTGCGGCGAGGGAAGAGTGGAAAGGCGAAAGAGGGCGAGGGGAAACCCACGCCCCTCGTCAAGGGCAAAGCGGTGAAGCCTGGCCCGAGGCCTCCCGTGCACAAGCCGGCCAAGTCTGCCGTTACCTCAAAGGCGAAGCCGGCTAAGCCGACCGGGAACCAGCCCTCTACTTCACAGAGGGGGGCTAAGTTCCCAAGGAGCAGGGCCCATGCCGCGGCAGCTCTTACCCTCGACGGTAGTGTCGAGGGTATGAGCTACGCGGAGGTGATACGTCGGGCCCGAGATCGGATAAACATATCCGATCTCGGGATCAAGGAGATCCGGCCCAAGAGGGCTATTACCGGAGCCTTGCTCCTTGAGATCCATGGGGAAGGCGGGGCCGAGAAGGCGAAAGCCCTGACCCAACGCCTCTCCCAGGTGATGGGGGACTCGGGGGTGACGGTCACCAGGCCGGTCAAGAGCGCGGAGTTACGCGTTACCGGCCTGGACGCGGCTTGGCTCCATCTGGGTGAGGTGCCCGTTGGCCTCCGCGAGGAAGCTGGTAGCTGTGGGGCGACTGCTGGTCGAGTGGTCGTCGGCCAGGGTAGTGGCGCTGGCACAGCGCCCTCTCCAGTGTTTCAGGTGCCTGGAGAGGGGGCATGTGCGGGCCAGCTGCTCGGCGCCCACTGACCGCACCAGTCATTGTTTCCGGTGCGGGACATCTGGCCAGCGCATGCCGGGCAGCCGTATGCTGCCCGGTATGCAAGGAGAAGGGGCACAAGTCGGACCACCGTCTAGGTGGCCCGGCTTGCAAAGCCCCGGCTAAGAGGGTGACGATGGGTCTTCCCGCTGGGAAGCGCGCCCTTCCCCCCTCTGCACCGCCGGAATCCGGAGGGGCAGTCCTCGCCGAAGGGGCCTCCACCTCCTCCTCACAGGAGGTGGAGATGACCCCAACGGCATTGACCAGTGGAGGGGGTGATCCACCCCCCACTGCAGCTCAGGAAGAGGTGGCAGAGGTTGCCAGACCCGCAACAACAGAGGCCCGCCTGGAGGAGGAGATGGACATCGCCGAGTAATGGCGATATCCCTTCTCCAGGCGAACCTGAACCACTCCCCTGACGCCCAGGGTCTGCTAGCCCAGACCATGGTGGAAAGGGGAGTGGCCCTGGCGGCTGTGTCCGAGCCCCACAGGATCCCTGACTCGCCTCTATGGGTTGGGGACCTGCTGGGTGTCTCTGCCATTGCGGTAGGGCCCGCCGCGGCTGCGAGTTTCGGTACCGTCCGCCTTATCGGGCGGGGCCGGGGCTTCGTAGCCGCCCACTGGAAGGATCTGGCGGTGGTCGCGGTCTACCTGTCCCCGAACATCCCCATCATCGACTACGAGTCGGCGCTCGACCAGCTGAGCGCCAGCATCCGGCCGCATCTCGGCGGTCGGATGCTCGTGCTGGGGACTTCAATGCCCACGCGACAGCGTGGGGTTCCCCCAGCACTGACCGTAGAGGGAAGATTCTCGGGGACTGGGCAGCGGGGTTGGACCTGAGGTTGTTGAACCAAGGGTCCGCCCCCACCTGCGTACGGGTGCAGGGGGTATCCATCGTCGATTTGACGTGGGCTTCCCTCTCGGCCCTGCGCTGGGTAGAGGGCTGGCGTGTGGAGGAGGGTCTGGAGTCATTCTCCGATCACTTATACGTGACAATGACCCTCCTCCCGAGCACGCCCCCCTCGGCTGCCCGAGGCCGCCACCATGGTGGGCCTGGGACACTGCCGTCAGGATGGAGGTCCCGAACCCTGGACGAAGACCTGCTGGTTGCGGCTGCCCTGGTCATGAATTGGCCAGCGAGGGAGCCCTGCGTCGACCCCGGCGACGAGGTGGAGAGGTTGCGGGCCGATATGGCGACGGTGTGTGACGTCGCCATGGCCCGGGCCTCGAAATCCGTCCTCCGGGGACAGGTGTACTGGTGGTCTGAGGAGATCGCCGATCTCCGGCGCAACACGATCCGCGCCAGACGCCAGTACACCAGAGCTAGACGCAGGGCTCACATATCCCTCGCTGAGGAGGCGGTCCTGTGGGAGGTCTTCTCCGCTAGGAAGCACCTCCTGCAGACCGCCATCAGGGCAGCCAAGAGCAGAGCGTGGGCTCAGCTCCTCGCCACCATCGACGAGGATCCGTGGGGGCGAGCGTACAGCATGGTCATGCACAAGCTTCGGCCATGGGTGCCCCCACTGACGGAAAGCCTCGACCCCGGCTTCCTCGATGAGGTGATAGCCACCCTCTTTCCGCCGGACGTTCCGGCGGGGGAGGTGGCTGTGCCTCCGGGAGTCGGGGTTGAATTTCCAATGGTGGCAGACTCCGAGGCGGCCGACGACCTGACCGTCCCGGACGAGTAGCTTGCTAGGGCGGCCAGGAAGCTCTCCGGCAGGAGAGCTCCTGGACCGGACGGTATCCCTGGCAAGGCCTGGGCTCTGACCAGCAGGGTCTGGGGCCTGAGGGTTCGGGACCTCTTCTCCAAATGCCTGGAGATGGGCTGTTTCCCCAGGGCTTGGAGAAAATCGAGGCGCGTCCTTCTCCACAAGGAGGGAAAGCCCGCTGACTCCCCGTCAGCTTACCGGCCGATTTGTCTGCTGGACGAGTCGGAAAAGTGATTTGAGTGAGTAATTTCCAACCGACTCGTCCGGCACCTGTCCGAGGTGGGGCCCGATCTAAGCGAGTGTCAGTTCGGGTTCCGCGAGGCCCGCTCTACGGTTGACGCCATCAGCCGTGTTAGGGCCTTCGCGGACGCGGCGATCTCCCGCGGTGAGGTGGCATTGGCGGTGTCTTTGGACATCGTCAATGCCTTCAACTCCCTCCCCTGGGGCAGGATCACGGAGGCGCTCGAGTACCACCGAGTGCCTCCGTACCTGCAGCGGGTCGTCCGCGCCTACCTGTCGGACAGGACCGTCGGCTTTCCGGCCGGCGGCGGCCGGTGGGGGGTCAAGGACGTCGCCCGAGGTGTCCCGCAAGGGTCGGTTCTGGGACCCTTGTTGTGGAACCTCGGGTACGACAAGGTCTTGCGGGCTTACCTCCCCGCTGGTACAGCACTGGTCTGCTATGCACACGACACCCTAGTGCTGGCCAGCGGAGAGGACGGGAGAAGGGCGAGCCGTCTCGCGGGTCTGGCAACCGCGCGGGTCGTGGCCGAGGTGGAGAGCCTGGGTCTCCGCGTAGCCCCGCAGAAAACCGAGGCGGCCTGGATCAGTCGTCCTCGGGATCTGCACAACGGGCTGCCGGAGACCGGGCTCATGATGCGTGACACCCTGGTCGAGGTGAAGGGGTACTTTAAGTACCTCGGAGTTCACCTCGACCACCGCTGCCTCTTCAAGGAGCACTTCGAGAGGATCCTCCGCAGGGCGGAGAAAACAGCCGGCGCGTTATGCCGGCTTCTTCCAAACCTGGGAGGTCCTCTCGAAAAAGTCGGTCGGCTTTACGATGGAGTCGTCAGGGCGCAAGTCCTGTACGGCTCCCCGGTATGGTCCGAGGCCTTATGCGGCGCTGGCAATGCCGCTACCCGAGCTCGGGTGGGCCGGCTACACCGACGTGTAGCCATAAGGACCTGCCGGGGGTACAGAACTGTATCCCACCGTGCAGCCAGTGTGGTGGCCAGATCTCCCCCGTGGGAGATCGTAGCCCGCTCGGAGGGTCTCTATTACAGGGACCTTGTAGATGCGCGGCAGAGGGGTGTGGTCACCACACAGATGAAGGCCGAATTGAAGCGCCAGTCCCGGCAGTACGTGCTGGACTCGTGGGCCAGCTGGCTCGAGGAGCCTGGCATCGAGCCCAGCTGGGCAGTCCGGGCTATCCGCCCGCATCTCCAGCGCTGGGCGGATAGGGGTTTCGGGGGTGTCACGTACCGCCTGTGCCGGGTGCTCACCGGGCATGGTTGTTTCGGTGAGTACCCGGCCAGGATCGGCAGGGAGGCCACGGCCCGCTGCCACCATTGTGTGGCCGACCGTGAGTTACGGGCCGTCGTCGGGGACTACCTCGCTGCCAGGGGCATTTAGTTCATGGGCCGGACGCAGGAGTATGAGAGGGAGACGTACGCCGGGGTCCCGCACGGGTCCGTTTTGGGCCCCCTGCTATGGGACCTCGGGTACGATTACGTCCTGCGGGCTGCACTCCCCGCTTGCGCCACTTTGATCTGCTACGCAGACGATACCTTAGTGGTAATTAGCGGGGAGGACGGGATGAGGACCATCCGCGTGGCGGAGATGGCGGTGGCCTGTGTCGTCGCCCGAATCCACCGACTGGGCCTTCGGGTGGCCCCGCAGAAGACCGAGGCGATCTGGTTTTACGATCGCGACGGTCTGCGGGGCCACCTGCCCAGCGGTGGATTGCGGTAGGAGAGACCCGCGTCCAGGTGAGAGATACGATGAAGTATCTCGGACTCACCCTGGACGGCCTCTGGCGCTTTAACGAGCACTTCGGCCGGCTTATCCCCCGAGTTGAGAAGGCGGCAGGCGCTTTAGGACGCCTGCTGCCCAACATCGGGGGACCGTGGGAGGGTGTCCGACGCCTTTATGCGGGAGTCGTGCGTTCCCTGCTGCTCTACGGAGCACTAGTCTGGGCGGACGACCGGGCGGCCAGCCGGCGCAATTGTGCCCTGTTATTCAGGGTACAGCGTCGGATGGCCGCCAGGGTCGTGCGAGGATATCGCACGATCTCCCTGGCGTCGGCCACCCTGCTAGCGAGGTTTCCGCCCCTAGACATCCTGGCGGTGGGGGACGCGAGTACCTATTCGGGTCTTCGCGTCCTCCGCGATAGGGGCGGAATACCCACGGAACGGTCGGTCGAGGAGCTCAAGCGCCAGACGCGACGGCTCGTTGTCGAGATGTCGCGGGAAAGGCTGGAAGATCCAGCCAACTCCCGCCACAGAGCCGTCGGGGCGATTCTCCCGAGCCTTGAGGCTTGGGTGAGTCACGGCAGAGGGCAGCTCTCCTACCGCGCAACGCAGGTGCTTACCGCGCACGGCTGCTTCGGTGAGTACCTGCGTCGCATCGGGAAGGAGGCGACGGCACAGTGCCACCATTGCGATGGGGACCACGACACGGCGCAACATACCCTCCAGTATTGCAGGGCCTGGAGGGAACAGCGCCGTATCCTGGTCCGGTATATCGGAAGGGACCACTCGCTGCCGATGGTCATCCGACAGATTCTCGGCAGCGAGAGGTCGTGGAGAGCCTTCCTCGCATTTTGCGAGGAAGTGCTCTCCCAGAAGGAGGAGGCTGAGCGGCGGCGGGAGAGGACGGACCCCTTCCGTTTGGGGAGGGCCCGTCCCCGCCGCCGTCCCGCACGGGGGGACGCCGCTCCCCCCGACTAAGTTTGGCGGCCCGGACCCTCCGGTGGGTTTCCTTGCCGACGGGTCGGGCATGTGCCAAGGGGCCGCGAGGCAGCAGAGTGGTGGCTCTGTCGCCTCAGCAAGCGGCCCCGTGGCGGGGCGGGCGTGTAGTGGTCGCACGACCGGCCCAGGAGGGATTGGTAGTGCGGGGGGCACGATTCCCGCCTCCTTCGCTGTTGGCGAAGGAGTGCGGCGAGCCGTGTCGCCCCGCGAGTAGTGGGGGAAGCCTCCCTCTCTCGTGAAAGCGAGAGAGCGGACGGCCACTCCCCCACCAGGGCGGCGGTGTGTCCATGAGGATTTTCCCACGAAAAAAAAGGTCTGTTTAGCCGGTCGGTCTGTACGCAGTGCCGCCGGCGAAGGAGCGAACACTATCGTTGTGTATCACTCTATGGGAAACACTCGCGCGTGCTTGCGAAGGAGGGACGTACAAGCCTTTATCAACTCTCTAAAAGAGAGAAGAGCGGGGCTTTCTTCCTCCGGAGCGGGCTCGTCGCGTGGTCTCGGACACGAAGCCGTGCCGCGGTACTGGTGCTGTTGGGCCGACTCTAAGTCGTTCCCACGACCCACCAGTATCGCGGAGGGAGTTGCTGGTCTCCGACACGGCGCGTCCCCGGGTGGCGGATAGGGGGCCCCTCCGGTTCGAACTGGAGGGTTGCGACTCGCGTAAGCAGTCGCCGCGGACCAAAACCAGCGCACACTTACACACACTCTCCAGTGGTGTGCCGCCTCTTTGAGGTAGTTCACCGCGGGGGAGCACAGACACACAGAAACATACCCTACATTACACTCACACACACACGAGAGGCGGTCTCGCTCGAGGCCGTTCTGCCCGTTCGGGGGGATTGTCGGTCGCTCTGTCGCGGTGGTACCACGGGACGGTACAGTTGATAAACCGGGGATGGCACACCCGTGCCGCTCCCTAGTACAGGGGCCCGAACCCCGTCTAACCAACGGGGAGGATGCCCTATCAGGGGCGAATAATCTCGGGGCGGGTTGTAGTGCCGGTTGGCGACCGGATGGGACCCTGCAGCCCGTCCCGGGGGGCGCATCCGAGGCCACCCGTGGATGCCTTAAAAAAGCTTAGCCGCCGCGGTGGCGCGGCCGGCCCCTGCTCGTTCGGGGGGTTCGGATTTTCCGGGCGATGATCTTCTCTCAATACACACTACGCACACACACACACACATACACATACACACGCATTACTGTTCACTCAGTGGACGTTGATGGGAGGTATGGGCGGAGGCCCGAAAACTCAAAATCATGGATAGCGCAAAGAAAAAGGATAGCTCTGAAACGTGCCAAAAAGTAGATGTGGAGATTCCCAGCTCCAAGAAGGGAGAAGAGGAGGGTGGCAGCACGGTTACCCATTCCGTAAGCGGAATGGGACCGCCTGCGACCCCCTCCGACGTGCGAGCAGCACGTGGTAAGGAGAAGCCGAGGCAAGTGGGCATCCGGTCCACGGTGGACAAAGCGGGCGAATCCGATGACTAGGACACGTCCGTCGCCTCCGTGGTGTCGGTGACCGAGGGGGCCATGCCGGGCTGTTCGGTGGTGTTGAGCCGCCTGCCCGACATGGTCCTCTCCCGACGCGCCTCGGTGACGTCGGGCGCTTCCGCCGGCGAGGAGTCCGATGCCTCGATGGCATCGAGCTCCTCCCGGCCCGGGAGTTCCCGGCGAAAGAGGGGGCCCCCATCCACGGGAGAGGGCGCCGTGTCGGCACAGGCGAAGAGACGCCTGGTCGACGCAGGGCCCGAGGGGAACGAGCCCGAAGCGGGCCAGCCCCTCGGTGGCCCGGCAAACGGGCCTGGGAAAGGGCGCGCGGCTCGGGACCTCCAGTGGGAGGCAGACACCGCGTGGAAGATGCGCATTAGCAGCTCTGCTGACGTTGGTGCCGACATCATTAGGGCCATGGACGGTGTGTGCCACCTGGCGGCCACATCGGGCCACCTAAAAGGCACCTACCAGCAGAGGCTACGGAGGGCTGCCCAGACGGGAGTCATGGGCGCATCGGAGTTGGCAGCCAGGGCCAACTGCGATGGGGATGCGGCGGCCATTAAGGCCGACAATAGGCGCCTGAGAGCCAGGATAGCGGACCTGGAGGGGGAGATACTCTCCCTCTCCTTAAAGGTCGAGATCCTGGGCCGCCAGGGGGCGGGACCCTCAGGCACCCAGGCGACCGCATCGCGGCCCCCAGCTAATGAGGGCTCATGGAGATCAAGCTGTCCGCGTTACGGGTGGAGCTCTTCCCGGGGCGGGCAGTGAGGCCTCCGCTGGGGTCAAGGCGGCAGCACGGATGGTTCAGTCCGTCGCCGGAAAAAGAAGAAGGGGAGGAAGGGGAAGACGGGTGGGAGTGCCAGTCCAACCGCCCAAAACCCCCAATCCTCCCCGAGCGTCCCACCACCGCCCACACCACCCACGCAGGGAGAGACGTGGACGACGGTGGTGGATCGCAAGCGGAAGGCTGAGACGCGCCGCAAGGCTCCGCCTCCTTCCCATACCCCGGCGAGGGTACGGAAGGAGGTTAAGGCGGCGAAGCCGACCAAGGTGGCGCCTGGACGCCCTCCGAAGACCGCAGCAGTCACGCTGACGGTCCCGGAGGCGTCCAGGCTCACCTACTCGGAGGCGATGTCCAGGGCACGCGAGCAGATCAAGCTCGCCGACCTGGGCATCGCCTCAGTGAGGCCCAAGCGCACGGTCACCGGGGGTCTCATTCTTGAGATTCCCGGTGCCGACGGCGCGCAGAAGGCCGATAAGTTGGCGGAGGCGATGGCCGGGATTTTCGATGGGTCGGAGGCGCGTATTGCCCGCCCCTTGAAGAAGACCGAGCTGAGGGTGACGGGGCTCATCGAGTCCGTCACCGTCGGCGAGGTCATCTCGGCCATCGCCAAGGCGGGCGGGTGTAAGGAGGGGGACGTGACGGCCGCGGAGATCCGGTTGTCCGCCCCCTCCAAACTCGGCTCCCTCTGGCTGCGGTGTCCGTTAACCGTAGCCATGAGGGTTACGGAGGTCGGCCGACTCACCGTTGGTTGGACTTCCGTGAGAGTAGAGGTGCTGGCTGCACGGCCGCTGCTGTGCTTCCGCTGCCTTGAGGCGGGGCACGTGCGGCGGCAGTGCAAGTCAGCGGTGGACCGCAGCCGCCGCTGTTACGCGTGCGGTGTGGAGGGACACAGGGCCGGGCGTCTGAGGTGCCCGCTTTGCAGTGACCTCGGCCGCCCGGCCGAGCACCGCCACGGCGGCGCTGCCTGCCGCGCCTCGCGGCAGCCAAAGTCCAGCAAGCCTGCGGCGGCGAAAGCGCCAACCCCGAAATCGGGGAAGGCCCCGCCGCCAAAGGCGAAGGGAGTCAAGGGCGGACCACGGGCGCTTGGGGTTGTTTCAAACGTCCCGGTGGTACCGCCCTTGAAGGTCGTGGTGGCGAAGGCGGCGTCAAAGCCAACCCCCCCCCGCCGAGCCGGCGGAGGCGACCAAGGGGCCCGGCGTGGCCCAATGTGAGGGAGGCTTGGAGGGGGCCATGGATATTGAGTAACAATGTCCCAGCGCCTCCTCCAAGCCAACCTCAACCACTCGCGCGGGGCCCAGGACCTTCTGATCCAGACCCTGCGCGAGTGGCGAGTGAGTTTGGCGATCGTGGCGGAGCCGTACGCCGTACCTCCCAGCGACCCTAACTGGGTCGCGAATTCGTGCGGCTCCGTCGCGATCATTGGTACCCATTGGCCCGACTCCCCCCTCTGCTCATCCCTGGAGCGGTGGCGGGGATTCGTGACGGTGCAGTGGGGGAACCTCGCGGTGGTGGGTTGTTAGATCTCGCCCAACTGCGGCCTCGACGCTTTCGAGGCGTACCTGGTTGCGGTCGGCGGGTGCATTTCCCGCACACGGCCGCGCCCGGTACTCGTCCTGGGGGACTTCAACAGCCACGCTAGGGCGTGGGGCAACCGCCGGGACGACGCAAGGGGCGGGATGCTGCTGGATTGGGCGCCGCAACACGACCTCCGGTTAGTCAACCGGGGGTCGGCTAGCACGTGCGTGCGGTGGAATGGGGAGTCGGTGGTCGATCTGACCTTCGGGTCCCCGGCTGCCGTCCGCCGTGTGTCCGGCTGGCGGATTGTGGAAGAGCAGAAGACGCTCTCCGACCACCTCTATCTGACGATGGAGGTGGTCGCCAGACCCATCGCCCCGACGCGCCGCCCGTCGGCAGCAGGCAACCCTCGTGGTGGAGCAGACAACCCACCGCCGCGATGGGCGCTGAGGCGCCTAGACCGGGACGCTCTCATGGCGGCAGCGATCGCCGTGGTCTGGCAGGACGGATCGGGGGACGAGCACGAGACTCCCGACCCGGATGAGGGGGCCGAGTCTTTGCGGGGCGCAATGACGTCGATCTGCGACGTCGCAATGCCCCGGGCCCGCCCCTCCCCCCCCCCCCGCGTCGGCGGGGTGTAATGGTGGACGCAGGACATTGCAGTCCTGCGCCCCGCCTGCGTCCACAGTAGGCGCCAGTACACCCGCGCCGGGAGACGGCGCGGTCAGGCTGCGGCGGAGGTGGTCCCCCTGTACGCGGCGTACCGCGAGTCCGTGGTCGCCCTACAGCGGGCCATCAGAGCTGCCAACGCCCGTGCCTGGGACGAGCTCGTCGCCACTCTGGATGGAGATCCGTGAGGGCGCCCATACAAAATCGTCATGGGACGATTGCGTCCCTGGGGGCCCCCACGACGGAGCTTCTGGGCCCCCATTTCCTCGACCGGGTGGTGGGCACTCTGTTCCTTGCTGGAGCAGAGGACACCACCCCCGGTCGGCCTCCCCCACACTTTGTGTGGGACAAGGCCACTATGGGGGTCAGTGGAGACGAGCTCCGTATGGTGGTGACGCGTCTCGCGGCCAGCGCGAACAAAGCGCCGGGCCCGGACGGTATCCCGGGCCGGGGCTTGGCCATGGCCATGAGCGTCCTGGTCCCGCGCCTCGGGCAGCTATTTAACAGCTGTCTGAGGCGCAAGTAGGTTCCCCCGCTGCTGGAAGCGGGCGCGGTTGGTCCTCCTCCGAAAGGATGGGCGGCCCGCGGACTCACCCTCCGCGTACCGGCCCATTTGCTTGCTGGACGAGGCGGGCAAACTCTTCGAAAGAGTTATTGCCAACCTCCTCGTCCGGCACCTGTCGGCGACAGGTCCGGACCTCGACGACGGGCAGTTCGGCTTCCGTCAGGGACGATCGACGATAGACGCGATCAAGCGTCTAAGGTCCCTGACGGAGACGGCTGCAAGCCGGGGCAGGGTGTGCGTCGGTATATCTCTTGATATAGTAAATGCATTCAACACCCTGCCCTGGTGGGTCATCAGGGAGGCACTCGAGTACCATCGAGTGCCCCCTGAGTTACGGGCCGTCGTCGGGGACTACCTCGCCGACAGGGGCATTAGGTTCATGGGCCGGACGCAAGAGTATGAGAGGGAGACGTACGCCGGGGTCCCGCAGGGGTCCGTTTTGAGCCCCCTGCTATGGGACCTCGGGTACGATTACGTCCTGCGGGCTGTACTCCCCGCTGACGCCACTTTGATCTGCTACGCAGACGATACCTTAGTGGTAGTCACCGGGGAGGACGGGATGAGGACCATTCGCGTGGCGGAGATGGCGGTGGCCTGTGTCGTCGCCCGAATCCACCAGCTGGGCCTTCGGGTGGCCCCGCAGGAGACCGAGGCGATCTGGTTTTACGATCGCCGACGGTCTGCGGGGCCGTCTGCCCAGCGGTGGATTGCGGTAGGAGAGACCCGCGTGCAGATGAGAGATACGATGAAGTACCTCGGACTCACCCTGGACGGCCTCTAGCGCTTTAATGAGCACTTCGGCCGGCTTATCCCCCGAGTTGAGAAGGCGGCAGGCGCTTTAGGACGCCTGCTGCCCAACATCGGGGGACCGTGGGAGGGTGTCCGACGCCTTTATGGGGGAGTCGTGCGTTCCCTGCTGCTCTACGGAGCACCAGTCTGGGCGGACGACCTGGCGGCCAGCCGGCGCAATTGTGCCCTGTTATTCAGGGTACAGCGTCGGATGGCCGTCAGGGTCGTGCGAGGATATCGCACGATCTCCCTGGCATGTATGTGAACTTAGCCCCCCTTTTTTTGAATATTCGATTTTTCTTTGTTGTACTAGTTTGTACTCAGTTAGTACCCCTTTGTACTATCGAGAAAATAATCGGATTTTGGGTAGTTGTTGAGAAAATTCAAAAAAATTACATTTCTATCTGGCCCCCCAATTGTTGAAAATTCGATTTTTTTTCAGGCGTACTAGTTTGTACTAGTTGTACCGAACATTGTACCGTAGAGATCAGCCCAAAATTTTAGTTCGTTTCCGAGTAAAATTGAAAAAACGAAATTTTTCTGGCCCCCCTTTTTTCGAAAATCGAACTTTTCTCGACTGTACTAGTTTGTACTCGGTTTGTACCGCGTAGTACCGTCGAAAAAAGTAGGTAAAAGTCTTACCATTTTCGCGGAAACTCAAAAATACCGAACACTTTCCTGCCGAGCGTGAAGTTAGCCCCCCTTTTTTCGAAAATCGAACTTTTCTCGACTGTACTAGTTTGTACTCGGTTTGTACCGCGTAGTACCGTCGAAAAAAGTAGGTAAAAGTCTTACCATTTTCGCGGAAACTTAAAATTATCGATTATTTTTCCTGCCGGGCTTAAAGATGGTCCCATTTTCTGAAAAAATTACTTTTTCCGAGTGTACACACTAGTTTGTACAGTAGACCCTCGATCTCTACATGTAGTTCATTGGGAGAATGAAAATTTGCAAAAACCGTCAAGTATTCAGACAGATACAAGCCGTAATCGTCACTACACCTGCACACTACATATATTTGACGATTCATTCGTCACCATCGATCGAAATCTCAAATAGCGATGTTTATACAGGGATGATGCTCCCGAAGACAGCTCACCGGCGTCGAGTTACCTTCGTCGGCGTGGCTAAGTTTTGGGGGGTTTATGACACTTTGGGTTTTCCCTGAAGGAGAGAGGTGCCCTCTACAACCTCTACGTGGCCGGCTCTACGCGCGCCTTCGTACGCTTATTCCAGATTTTCTAATAGGATGAAATATGTATTTTACTTTTATATCTCTAGCGGTGAATTTCATGCATACGGACTGCAATAGCGGATCTAAGAGAGGGGTACTCCGGCGAAAGGTTTCGAATGATAGAGGCTAGCAAAAGGACTTTATCTATAAATAAGAGTTTTGCGCCGTGAGAGGAGCTGCAAGGAAATAAGGGATCGGTAGAGGGTTGGTTGAAATAAAATAATTCACTAGTATAGGGTCGACAAAATTGTTTTATTCAAAAATTTTTTGTTTATATACATATATACAATAATTATATAACAAGTATACTATATTGCTGTTTACCCTTTGGTTTTCCTACACTGTGAGAAAGATACTTTTAGAGTATTTAAAACTCTGCATCTTCTCGAAAGATTTATTGCGATCTGTCCGTTACATATTACAATTGCTGGTATACGCAGTGCAACTAACGCTGGTGCGTTGTCGTCTACTGCGGCGCAGGGCAACTAACGCTAATGCGTTGTCGCTCGTGAATCTGCGACTTGGAGTTTCTCTGTCACTCACGGAATGTAGCACAACTAACGCTAACGCGTTGTCGATTAATCGTAATCATAATCATATGATTTTTTTCTTCCGTGGTAACTATATGAGAACAAGACGTGGGCATCTAGTACCTCTTCTACGGCATACCAATACAAAGGTAATATGCAAGGGTTCATATACATACTATACTGAGCAATGCGATACAATCGGATCTTTAATTATCTTTAAAGCCGTTGATTCCCATCGTCTGCTTTCCGCTGCGAATTGGCATTCAATGACCTGTAACACTAATATATCATTTAAAATTATTGACTACTACGCTATCAAACCTCATTAAATTATTCTGATTCTTTGGCATATATTAGTAAATGAGGTTTGATAGTTGTAGCACCACGAAAATATTTCGGCTTTTTCCTCGCATCGTCAAACTCCAGGTATTGACTCTTTTGCGGAATTAAAGCCGTGTAATGCCCGACCGAAGTTTTTCGACTGCTTCCATAATAGGCAATTATACCTATCAGTCTATAGGTCCATATTCCAGCCTTGATAGTGGATGGACATTCGGTTATGAGAACACCACCATTCTCTGCTGGAAAGTCTGTTTCGATGAAGATAAAGGCACCGTAGATGTAGCTGCTCGATTTTTCCTGTCCGCAACAGCTTTGCTTGGCACTTTCATACTCTGCTATACCAGTTTCCAGGTAAGCCAATCCGCGTTCAATCAAGGAATTATAATTGAGCGGGAACAACGTCGTTGGCCTTTCTAGAGCATGTCCACATATTTGGCATTCTGATTTCCGGACTACACTTGGGGCATCTCTAAATAATTGCTCACACAAGTAAGCTGCGTTGCACACAGCATCTATTACTTTAATCCCATCCACGCAATCAGTTTTATTAAACTGCGGGATTTCTTGCAGTAATTGTGCCTGAATTTTATAAATTGCTTGGGATGGGCCTTTCCTTAAAAATTCCCTTATAAATTTTAATGATGGGACTGGACTATTTTCAATCCAATTTCGAATGCGCTCGTTCGAGCATGCAACTGCTAGCACGTGCATGATGCTATCAAATGCACACGTATTGTTGACCACAATTTTATTTCTTTGTGTGGTTAAGAATGGGCACAAATTGCCATTCATCAAAACTCCCATGCCAATCGATTTGGCACTTATGTTTTTGATATCCCATTCAGGTCGTGGCTCAAGATATGTGCGTTTAATTCTTTTCCCGTCATTCTTGTTTCGCCAATTTTGTTCGTACAACAGATCGTCTCTGTCAGATTCAGGAGTGTTTGAGTCGTCGGAGTGGTGAATACAAACATCCGGACTTGAAACATGGTGTGGGTTTGGCTTTATTGTATTTAGTTCTTCGAGGTCTTTGCTCTCGTTGCAAACTAAATCTATTATCGTTGTTTCCTCTACTCTACACTTCTCAGTGGAGACGATCCCGTTCTCGGAATTATCGTTTCTGAGTTCCTCGGATGAATTTAATTTTTTTGTAGAGCCTTCTGTCAGTTCTTCCAAAGTCTTAATATTGACATTGGTCGGCAATACTGTCTTGCAATCTGACATTGCTAATTTTGCTCGGCCAGAAAACGATTTTATGTGAATCGCTACAAATTTATCGACTCTCAGTGGCCTTGATACACCTTGGAGCAAACGATGTTTAATATCATTCATTTCCGATTCTACTGCACTTGACGAGGCATTTATTTGCCCGTACTTGAACTCTGATATCATAATTCCGGTGTACAACGGAAAGAATGGCAACAGATCTTTAATGTTTTTTCCGACATCGGGTGCATTGTAAGGATTTATATCCTCGCCACTAGTCGCTTTTAATATATCATCATTACATCTTCTGATGAATTCATGATGCCACGATGTTGTATTTGTTTCATCAACAATATCTTCATATATTTGTCTCCAGTCTGACTGTTTATTCTGGTCCGGCCCATCGGACTCTGTTATTTCTATTAATTCAAGGGTCTTTTCGTTGCCTTTAATTATTTTGAGCAGATACTGGCGGGCTTCTTCTCCCACAGTAAAATTACCATCTTCAGTGCGTCCGCATGTTTCTACGCTGGACAAAATAAGCACGCATCGAACAAAAATTTGAAATTCAGCAAAATCAGTCTGTTTTGTTAATGAGCCCATGACTAATAAATAAAATTGCTTCACCCGGGGATGAAGTGATTTTAATGATCGCCATCTCGACACAAACGACATATAATGGCAAATATCTAACCTAATGAATGTTGACGGCAATGTGTTCGAATTACCGATAATTCGTTGAACACATCTCAACAAATAATCTTTAAGCGATTTACATTCTGCAAAGACGCGTGCCACAGCACCTAGCAGTGCTCTATCAAAATCGCACACTACCTCACGCGGTAAAGGGAAATTCCATTTAAACAACATCCCTAAACGCATAATTTCAAAAAGCCAATGCTGAATGGCATTTGTATTTTGTACCGAACTTAACATTTGAAAGACAGGCATCTTTGCTGTCGGTGTTTCAGTTACAATCTGATATAAGTATATATGAGAACATAGTTCCCCGTTAGGCTTTTGCAATTTTTTTACCAGTGATCCCGTGGCATCTATATATATTTTATTAAAATATGTTGTGTATACGGCTACTTGCTCTGTAGTCCAGTAGTGGACGAAAAATGGGTCCATTCCTATCGAGTGGATCGATCCTTGACATCCTTGGTATTTCATCAAGTTTAAACTCTCCACTGGGTTGGTGACAGTGACTCCCAAATTCTTACTGAATAATTGTTCCTTGGCTTTGCGCAAGGTGGTTGAGTTGGGTAAATGCGGCGGCTCGGGATCTCCTAACTCCATAAGATCGTCTGCCTCTTCCCTTCTCCATGTACTTGGCAACATTTTTCCGTCGACTAATTTTCTGGAAACTTCAATTCTCCTACTACCTTTTAACTGCCGTTTTTTTCATGTTTTATGCTCGAATCGAAATCTTTGATTTTGCATTCGAGGATAACGTCCGATTGATTTTCGGGTTTGTTAATAATGCAGCCTACAAGGCTGGCTCCACATTCCAAACAAGACGCTACAATTTGCAGATATAATCCACTTTCGGTCAGCTTGCATCTTTTAAATATAAACGCGCATGGAAGTTTCACTTCTTTATAAATTTTCGCAAATAATACATTTGTCCACATTTTTCTCTGCAATGTATTATATGGTCTAGAAGTGGCTTGTTTATCTTTATATATAACTTCTTCCGGTTTAATCTGTACCCATTCTTTGTGAGATAGCGTAACGTTAAATCGAATGACGTTATCTACAAAGCTATCCGAAATATTTAAATCTTCTATGGATGTGTTTTGTTGGATATTATGGAAATCTAAAATCTTGTCCCAAACGTAGTTTTGGTTTTGTTTACAAATTATATATATGTATTTTTTACTCATATTATTCTCAAGCTTAGCGGACAATCGTTCATAAACATCTGAGCTAGGTACAGCTGGATTTCCACAATCATCAACTACATCCCTGAATTCCGCCGAAAGTATTATATTCAACAATTGTTCGTAGGACGACATATTCAAGGTTGCAGATAAAATACAATTATAGAAAAAAACAATACCTCCTCCTCGTATCTTATTAATATAATATCAATAATTAGAAGCCAGATTACATATAATCCGCGAATGTCTCAATTCAGAGATGCGCCTTCACAGCTCTTTATCTTCTTGCTGAACTGAGACCACGTAGCGAACTGACTCCTTAGACAGCTTGAGGGATACTGAAGTTCTGACCAGAAACAAAAGTCTGACGATATCTCATCATGATATCATGAGAGTATAGGTTTCGCGGCGGTTGCTCAGCTGCTCGGCTTGCGGGGCAACAATGTATCTAACGTTCGGTCTCAAGTTCAAGCTACGTTTAAATCGAATGTTAACTGATGCTATTGCAAAAGGGAGGACTGACTTTAAGCTTGGTAGCGAAATATTCAGTAATTTTGAGATTCCGCGAAAACGTTGAGACTTTTACCGAATTATTTCGACGGTACAAGACTATCGCAGTAGCTACTTCGCTTCGTGATTTCAGATCAGTATCGAATTATAAGATGCTCTGAAGGCGCATCGCTGTGTAGGCAAAATTCTTACACGACTGCTCGAACGTATAATCCCACAATATGACAATGACATACGAAGAGGAGGTATTTGCTTCGGCAATAGATATCGCGCATTGTACTATATGTACAGGGTGAGTCAGTTGCCTTTGAATCAGGTATTACCGACCGCGCCTACAGGATAGAGGGATAGACGCTGGCGCGGTCGGTAATACCTGATTCAAAGGCAACTGACTCACCCTGTACATATACATATATTATTGCTTGCAATGAGACTCTACCGAGCCTCCTGATTATCCTAAGAGATACGGCAGAGAGATTGAAAAGGATAAATACTCTACTCGGTCTTCATATGCAGAATTGTTTTTTATTCGCAGTCCCGAATAAGTCGCGATAGGAACAAGTATTAGATATAACTCTTTTGACAAAATTCAGAGATGAAATTGACGACTGACGAAATCTAGCATTAATAATAGCTCAGATGTTTGCGATCGAGTTTCTGCAAAGACTCACAAAAGTATGAGTAAGAAATACATACACATATGTTATCTGTAAACGAAATCGATCCCACATTTGATATAAGATTTTACAATTAGATTTACGCAATATTCAATAAGGCACATCCATACAAGATTTAAATATTTCGGATAGATTTGTAGATAACGTCATTCGATTTAACGTTACGCTATCACACAAAGAATGGGTACAGATCAAACCGGAAGAAGTTATATATAAAGATAAACAATCCACTTCTAAAGCATATAATACATTACAGAGAAAAATGTGGACAAATGTATTATTTGCGAAAATTTATAAAGAAGTGAAACTTCCATGCGCGTTGCAGAACCAAGCAGTCCCGCTGTTTTGTTTAGTATTTAGTTAGGTTTAGATAGTTTAGAGTATTTGTAGAGTAGGTTAGAGTAGGATAGTTAGTTTTAGGTGTTGAATAGTGGTAGAGACTAATTTTGGATTCTCAATCACTGTAGTTATTATTGAGTCTTTAATTATAATAAACACTTTTGCACCAATTAAACTGTTTCCAACTTTCTCCTCTCAGATAAATCGAAGTGCGATTAGAGTTAGAGTAAGCGACTCTGATAAAGATAAGCGAGTAAGTGACTCTTAAGCTGTGAGTAAGCGACTCTGAAGCTTATTACCGTTACAGATCCAAGCGAAGAAGAGAGGTCGAGCGATAGGCGCTCGTCTATTTATTGACTTCTGGCTTCTGGAAAGTTCTAAGATATTCGAGAGCGGATATGACATATTAATTGGAACCTTCCAGAGAGCCGGTACGCAAGCGCGCAATTTTAGAGATCTTGAACATTCCGCCCGCCTCGCCTGGTCTGGCGAAATGATTTACAGCTTTCCAATGAATAAACATTATCCAGAATTACAATTTTGTTAACTGACAAGATTACAATGAGAAGCGAAAAACATTCAGTGCGAGTGCAAGTGAAAGTGCAAAGTGCAAAGTGAAAGAAGGCGATTGCTGGTTGGTTAGGTGACAACCGGAAGCGGAACTACTGATCAGAGTAGTTTGAAGCAACAACGGAAGCGAATTGACTGGAGGGAACTTAAGCAAAGTACGTGGCTGATTTAGCTTTGGCAAAAATCTGAAGAAACGCAAGGAAGTAATATGATTTTGGTTACGGGTCTCTTCAGAGTTGAGCTGGCGGTTTTGATTGTGACAACTCTCACGTGATCGTCAGGGCCTGGATGTACTGCGCAGATCCGGCCCAGAGGCCACTTCGAAGGGGGCGTGGCTTCATTCAGGATTAGACAAAGACTTCCCGGCTTGATGGAAGAAGATTCCGGATGCTGCCATTTGTTCCGGGGAGTTAGCGTGTGTAAGTACTCCGTCATCCACCGCTTCCATATTTGATCTCGAAGTTTCGTCACCAATTGCCAGCGAGACAAGTGAGATAATTTTTCGTTCAGTAGGCAGGGTTCAGGTAATGAGTTCAATGCTGATCCAATCAAGAAGTGCCCAGGGGTCAGCGCCTGGAAGTCCTCGACGTCATCGGAGAGAGCGCACAGAGGTCTGGAGTTTAGGCAGGCCTCTATCTGCGCCAGGAGCGTGGTCATCTCTTCGAAGGTGAGTGTTGTCTCCCCCAGTACTCTTCGGAGGTGGTGCTTGGTAGACTTTACAGCTGCTTCCCAAATTCCCCCGAAGTGTGGTGCTCCAGGAGGGTTGAAGTGCCAGTTGACCCTCATGGTGGCAAGTTGTTCCGCCATTTTTTGGGCCTCATGGCTGGCTGCAGAGAAGAGCCTTCTCAACTCGGAATCAGCTCCAATAAAGTTGGTTCCTTGGTCACTATAGAGGTCGGAGCAAAAACCACGGCGTGAGATAAATCGTTTAAAGGCGGCTATAAAAGCCTCTGAAGAGTAACTGGACGCAGCTTCCAAGTGGATTGCTTTGGAGCTTAGACAAACAAAGATAACCAAAAATCCTTTATAGGCCTTGTGACCACGACCAGATGACGTCCGAAGGAGTATGGGTCCAGCATAATCTACGCCAGTGCGTAGAAAAGGACGAGTTGCTTGTACTCGGGGGGCAGGTAGGCTGCTCATGAGCACTTTGGGCGTTGCCGCCCGCCATCGAGTACATGTGACGCATTTGTGGATGACTTCCTTCACCAGATTTCGTCCTCGAGGAATCCAGAAAGTTTGACGGAGAGAGGCTAATGTAAGTTGAACTCCTCCATGTAGTGTACGCTGGTGATTGGCTTCAACGAGGAGGGAAGTGAACCTTGACAGAGGAGAAAGAATTAACAAATGTTTCTGCTCAGGTGGGAGAGCAGAGTTGCCCAGGCGACCGCCCACTCTTATTAGGCCGTCTTGGTCTAGATATGGAGTCAGAGCGATGAGGGAGCTCCTCCGCAGTAAGTTTCGGCCGGACTTTAAAGCGGTTAATTCCTCCTTGAAAGTTGCAGCTTGAGAGAGCTGAATCCACTTCCTTTCTGCTTGCTTCAGCTCCTCAACGGATAGATACTTGGATTCTTGAGGTACACTCTTGCTCCATCGCAGCCACCGCAGACAGTAAGCAGTAACCCAAATCAACTTATGGTATGTAGAAATCCTATTCAAAATTGGGTTATCTTCCACTGGCTTACACGAAGCGTTCAAGACTCTCTTCTCCCTTTGTTCAGGTAAATCAGTTTCTTCTCCGAGGTCGTCTTGGACTGGATCTTCCGTTGAAAGTTGGGGGCAGGACCACCACAAGGGGTGGTTTACAAGATTCGCCGGTGATACTCCTCGGGAGGCACAGTCCGCAGGATTCAGGCTGCCAGGGACGTGATGCCACTTAGCCCCAGGTACCAGCTGTTGAATATCGGAAACTCGGTTAGCGACAAAAGTCTTAAATTTATTAGGATGGCCCTTAATCCAGCTCAGAGTCACGGTAGAGTCAGTCCACAAGTGAATGGTGATGCCTTCCAGACTCAGAGTCTCAACCAGGTGTCGAGTGAGCTGTGCTAGTAGTCGAGCTGCACAGAGCTCAAGCCTCGGTAGTGAGATCTGCTTGAGGGGAGCCACCTTGCTCTTAGCAGCGATTAGCGTAGTCTGCACTTGATGATCCTTAAAGGTTTGTCTGGAGTAGACTGCTGCCGCATAAGCCAGTTCAGAGGCGTCGCAGAATCCCCATAGCTCTAGATGTTGGCTGTCCCTTGACAAGATGGGACGAGGTATCTGGATGGAAGTCAGCAACTCCCATTGTTCCCTGAAATTAGCCCACTTTGCAGCAATAGATTCTGGCAACGGCTGGTCCCAATCCAAATTCAACAGCCAGGTACTCTGAATTAGAATTTTTGCTTTGACAGTGACAGGCGTCAACCAGCCCAGAGGATCGAAGATCTGAGCTGCTTGTGAGAGAATCCTTCTTCGAGTGCAGGGACTCGTGGAGGCTGGCTTGACAGTAAAAGCGAAAGAATCAGTCGACGGATGCCACATCAGTCCAAGTGTCAGGTGAGAGTCAGTCTTTTCAGAGTGCAGTGTGACAGGCTTGGGTAGGTTAGTTGAAAGTGAGGTTAGGAGCTTGAGTGAGTTAGTGGCCCATTTTTGTAGGGGGAACCCGCCCGCCATACATATTTGAATTAACTGTTCCTTTAACTCTAGTAGTTCCTCTTCGGAGTCAGCTCCAGTCAGGATGTCGTCCATGTACATGTTCTGTAATATTGCAGAAGAGCCTAGAGGCCAGGAAGACTCTTCGTCCCTTGCTAGTTGGTGCATGGTTCGAATGGCCAAGTATGGAGCACACGAGAGACCGTAAGTAACGGTGTTGAGTCGAAATTCCTTTACTTCCTCGTTTTCGTTGGCTCTCCAGAGTATTCTTTGGACGTCCCTGTCTCGAGGATCTACTATGATTTGCCGATACATTTTTTCTACGTCAGTAGCCAACACGAAAGTAGGTTTTCTCCACTTGAGAATTAGATCGGCCAATGATGGTAGAAGATTAGGTCCAACTTGCAGGAAGTTGTTCAGGGACTCACCCGTGGGTATCTTTGCAGATCCATTAAAAACGACTCGGAGCTTGGTAGTGGCACTGCTTTCTCTCAGGACTCCGTGATGTGGCAGGAAGGAAACAGGTGAGTTCGCAGAGAGCTTCTTAGCCTCGGACATGTGTCCTAATTGTTCGTACTGCGCCATGAAGTTTTGGTATTGAATTTTGAGTTCAGGGTTGCGAGCAAATCTTTTCTCATTAAAGAGGATTGCCCTTTTTGCGTTCTGGCGTGTGTCTGTAAGGTTAAACTCTCTGTTTTTTAGTGGTAAGCGAACCATGTACCTGCCTTCCGGAGTCCTGGAGTGAGTAGAAGCGAAGAAGTCTTCGCAGGCTTGCTCTTCAGAGGTGAGGGGGGCAGGAGGTCGAGGCAATTCCTCCTGCTCCCAAAAGGAGCGAACGAGTCTGTCCAATGATTCCCCGACCGAGCACTGGTAAGTACGGGCTTCACTAGGCAGTCCATTTGAGTTTAGTCGCCCTGAAAGAATCCAGCCTAGGGTTGTATTTTGAGCGATGGGTTCAGTCGGTCTTCCCTTTCGCAGACCATCCAGGAGAATGAGTGCCAGCACGTCGGCCCCCAGGATGACGTCAATGCGGTCGTTGGAGTTGAAAGAAGGATCAGCTAAGGTGAGTCCATGTAGATGATCCCATGAAGTTCTGCAATTTTTCAACTGAGAGGCATAGATTGAGAGACGTGGCATTATAACAGCTTGAGTAACGATTTCATTTTGTCCAGCTTTGGAACGGAGCTTCAGTTCGACTTGACCCTTAGAGGAGCCAGTTTGAACGCCACCTACACCAAAGATCGCTACAGTGGCTCTTTGTCTTTTTAGGTGGAGGCGCTGAGATAACCTCTCGGTGATTATGGAGACTTCTGAACCTTGATCAATCAAGGCGCGTGCGTCGTGGAAGGTCCCGAATTTGTCTGCCACTTGGATTCTAGCAGTAGCTAGAAGAAAGGTGGAAGCTGCAACTGAACACTGGTGAGTGGAAGTAGAAGTTCGGGTAGCTCTGTTTGACTGAAACGTTACGAAGGCTTCATGGATTGAAGTATGGTGCCTTTCTCCACAAGTTTGGCAAACTTTGGCAGACTTGCATTCAGTGAGAGAGTGTCTCCCCATGCAATTGAGGCAAAGATTTTTGTTCTCAATGATCTTCTTTCGCTCAGCCCCAGCTTTGCTCCTATAATTTTCACAGAACATTAATAAGTGATCCTTCTGGCACAGAGCACACTTCCCCGAGGACGTCGGGCTTCTCTGAGTGTGGAAGCTCCTAGAATTTGGCTTGCTGCTGCCAGGAGAGGGACCCTTGACCTTGACTGGATCATTCTTCTGAGGCTGCATCATGGTGAGGGCTTGAATTCTACGGCTCATAAAGGTTTTTAGATTTTCAAAAGTAGGTGGATTCGAGGAGTCGTTTACATTCATCTCCCATTGGTGCCGCGTTTGGGAATCAAGCAGGTTGACGATTACATAGACGAGGAGATCTTCATGAGAACCCACGGAACGTCCGATGCCTTCAAGCGTGTTAACCATGGAGTTAACATTCAGATAAATGTGCTGCAACTCAGTAACAGATTCAACTCGCATTTTTGTTAGGTTACTCAACTTAGAAAGTGCTCGATTCACAAGGATCCTCTTGTTCTCGTAATGCCCAGCTAGTATTTTCCATGCGCGTTCGTAATTGTTCGAAGTAGTAGGCAGATCACTTAGGAGTGAGTAAGCTTCTCCCCTAAGGTTCACTTTTAAATGTTGCAGTTTCTCCACTGAGCTCATTCCAGCAGAACCGTCGATGATGGACAGGAAGAGCTCCTTGAACGAAGGCCAGTTTTCGTAGGAGCCATCGAAGACTGGAAGATCTAGTGGTCGAACATGGGACTTCGTTGGTGAGTCGCTCACAGTCTCTTGAAGCTTGGTCTTGGATTCTTTGGACGTAACGGCGTACAGATAGTCCATGAGCAATCCCTTTTGAACAGCGTACATCTCTTCGGTTCTTTCGAACCAATCTTCCGTCGTGTAGGGATGAGTTTTCAGCTTCTGCCCATGTTCCGAAACGAGGGTCTCGTGGTTGTCTGAGAATTGCGTTACGTGCCTGTCTAGAATGGCGATTCTCGTTTCGATAGCTCCCCGAGTAATCTTCTCTTTTCCACCCTTCTTCAAGTTGTCCACTGCTCCACTGATAGATTTGTTTAGTCGAATTTGAGCGTCAATTAAATTCGCCATTTTCAGGTTATGCTGGGAGCACGTGGTGGCAGGCGCTAGAAGCGATGAGAATCCGGCTCGAAGGACCAAATGTTGCAGAACCAAGCAGTCCCGCTGTTTTGTTTAGTATTTAGTTAGGTTTAGATAGTTTAGAGTATTTGTAGAGTAGGTTAGAGTAGGATAGTTAGTTTTAGGTGTTGAATAGTGGTAGAGACTAATTTTGGATTCTCAATCACTGTAGTTATTATTGAGTCTTTAATTATAATAAACACTTTTTCCACCAATTAAACTGTTACCAACTTTCTCCTCTCAGATAAATCGAAGTGCGATTAGAGTTAGAGTAAGCGACTCTGATAAAGATAAGCGAGTAAGTGACTCTTAAGCTGTGAGTAAGCGACTCTGAAGCTTATTACCGTTACAGATCCAAGCGAAGAAGAGAGGTCGAGCGATAGGCGCTCGTCTATTTATTGACTTCTGGCTTCTGGAAAGTTCTAAGATATTCGAGAGCGGATATGACATATTAATTGGAACCTTCCAGAGAGCCGGTACGCAAGCGCGCAATTTTAGAGATCTTGAACAGCGTTTATATTTAAAAGATGCAAGCTGACCGAAAGTGGATTATATCTACAAATTGTAGCATCTTGTTTGGAATGTGGAGCCAGCCTTGTAGGCTGCATTGTTGACAAACCCGAAAATCAATCGGACGTCATCCTCGAATGCGAAATCAAAGATTTCGATTCGAGCATAAAACATGAAGAAACGGCAGTTAAAAGGTAGTAGGAGAATTGAAGTTTCCAGAAAATTAGTCGATGGAAAAATGTTGCCAAGTACATAGAGAAGGGAAGAGGCAGACAAATTTACGGAGTTAAATACTCTCAACCTCCACATTTACCCGAGTCAACCACCTTGCGCAAAGCAAAGGAGCAATTATTCAACAAGGACTTCGAAATCACAATCACGAACCCAGTGGAGAATTTAACCTTAATGAAATACCATCGATGTGAAGAATCGGTAGAACTCGTTACGATTGGTTCCATTTTTCGTTCACTACTGGACTACAGAGCAAGTAGCAGTATGGATTACAGGACCAAGTATACTACATATTTTCATAAAATATGCATAAATGCCACGGAATCGCTAAAAAAAACTGCAGAAGCCGAATGGAGAACTATGTTCCGACATCTATTTGTAGCAATTTGTTACTGAAACGCTGCCAGTGAAGATGCCTGCGTTTTAAATGTTAAGTTCAACATAAAATAGAAATGTTATTTAGCCTGGGCTGTAGGAAATTATGGGATAAGGGATGCTACAAATACATATTTCGAAAATTACTGTAACGAGGACAATCTTCTTTTCGAAGACTGTTAGTTATGAAGCAAATGTAACAATGTCTGTGCGAGAACATCTCGGAAGAAACATTGTGTATTAAGACAGCACATCGTGAGACCATCCCTGCCGGACTAGCCAAGTTATGTTCAAATGAAAAACAAACATTTGAAGATAAAATTATGTGCGACAATACTTATTTGTGATTGCGAGTATTACGTGGACGCAAAAAGTGTCATGATCAATGGAAACATTGAGAGTAAGGGAATAGTGATACATTGTAAGTAGCTGATTTCGTCGACGACCTAACGAACCCGTAGGGTCATTGTCGACTTCGGGGATCTCCGCTTCCCCTTCTCTCCAGCGGGAGTTGCCGAAGTGACGAGTCAGAAGACAGCATCAGTATTTTGACCTGTGCTAAACACTATCCTGAAAACTGTCGGCACTAGCGGTTCGATACGCTTTTCTGTAAAAGCAGGAGATTTTAAAGAGGTATGTCCAATCACCTACACTAATTGTTATTCAAGTAGGAAATAACAGATCCTCGCAGTATCTAATAGTACATGTGTGCTTTTATTGCAGATGACTGAACAATTAGTGAAAATGGATGTACAGGAGACCGATGCCGGGGCGGCGGAGAGTGAGGTGCCGAAGCCGGCAGATGAACATGCAGATACGGCAGAAGATGCCGAAGTCGCCGACGCCGAGGAGCAACCCGATATGCAAGTCGACGACGACAAGGTGAGTGTGATATTCTTAATTCGTCACAGTAGTCTTTTGGATGGGGGGGGGGGGGGGGGGGGCATATCAACGAATTTTCTTCGCTGTCTCCGCTACGAATCTCCATGTCAAATCTATCACCAATTTCCGGCACATTTTCCGATCTCAATGAACACTTCTTCCTATGCTTAACACGTCAGGTTTTTCTTTTTTCTTTCACTTACCCCTCCTTCTTTGAAGGATTATTTCCGTATTTCGACCGGAACTCGAGAAATACGATTGACTTTGGTTCTGTTTGCAAAAGATGCTGTTTGTTGTTATTAAATTCAAAATGGTTATTAAGATCTGAGATGATGACGGAAAGAACAGTCAATTTGGCATGAAATGAACTGCATAAAAATAAAATTCGCGCCCACAGATTAGATACCGACATATAACCCTTGAATATTACTTTATGATTACAGATTATGCAAGCAATCTTGTTGTTAAAAAGAGCCGTGTTAAGGGGCGGCGCAATGAGACCAACGGGGAAAGAGCTCTACTGAATAGAGGGCGAGGAGGCGGAAGGGGAAGGGGCAGGGGGCAGATCAATTGTAAACATTATAATTATAATGTGTATAATTAATTTTCATAATTATTTTTACTTTTATATTTAACTTTTATATTATAAAAAATAATATACTACTTTTTCTAAAACTTGTATTTGTTAAATTTTATGCTGCACTATTCTTAGTCATTTCCTTTTCCCAAATTTCCATTGTCTGCTTCTTGATGCGAATCTCTCTGGGATTTTCAAAAAATCTGTATTTCCCATTGATTACTGAAGTGCCTCTACTTGCAATTTGTCCAGTGTTCGATAGGATATCCAAAACCAAAAACATTAAAATGTAAGAGAATCCGCCAAGTAGTTTAATTTCATTTAAAAGATATCGTCTTGAAGTACGTTGCCCAGAAACAAAGTAGGTATCACATAAGAAGCCGAGATTTCAATCAAATATAGCACACATTCATTAATTAACTTGCATCTCTAACTTTAAAACTTGGCATACGTATGTTTAATTTAAAATAGTTATGTTGTTGATGTTTTTTACTTGATAATAAAGTACACAAATGGCAAGTTTTAAAGTTAGAAATGGAAGTTAATTTATTAATTCATGCGTGGTATTTTTTATTGAAAACTTGACTTTCTTGTATGATATCTATTTCGTTTTTGGACAATGAAGTTGAAGAAAATATCCTTTGTGTGGGATTAAATTACTTGGCACTTTTTTATATTTTAATATTTTTGTAGCATTATGTCTTTCTGGTGATTTAAGATACATTATGTTGTGCGAAGACTGGGTTGGCCGGAGCGAACCCGATTGTAGTCTAGCACGTTATTGTTTTTTGGGCTTTCTTCACTTAAGGATTAGTATCCAATCCAGGGTTGTGCGGTTGACGTGTAAGTTTATTTCATACTTATAATTGTTTCTTACGTTTACGCAGAGTGAACGTCGTCGTCGGTCGTCTACTAGGACCGGGTGAGGTTCCGTGGTGAAGGTCGTATCACTCGGGGCTGACTGCCCCCCGAATTGTTTTGTTTGACCTTTTATATGGTTATTTTTTGTTGACGTGTTCTTCTTCTAAGGGGGTCATGCATTGGTCTCTGGACGTTACGGAATACTGCTTAGGCAGTTGATTTCGGAAGGCCCGTTGGTCTACTTGTTAATGTGCATTCTTGCAGTTATTGGTGGTCGGGTTACGACAATTAGATAAAGAAGCTGTGGCTTGATTTAGTTCAATTTCCAAGTATGAATCTTGTCCAGGAAGCTATGTACTTGGTACTCAAAAGTTAAAACGCATGTGAAGAATCGCTTATCTAATATCATTTGTAAAGTACTAAGTCAAACAATAATTCAGATGAGCAAGGAAAGATTACCAATAGCTAGAATGTATTAAAATTACAGACCATCTGCCATAACGCTTTACAACTTCTATTTGATAAGCTGTACCCTCATACGCAGTGTAATTTTGGTGTATTCTGACTATCAAGTGCATAACTGAGTGAGTGCTGTACCTAAAGACTTGAAATTTGTTATACAAGTATTGATTACCAATAACTCGTATAGCTTAAAACTGTATATGATTACTAATCATTGCCTAATTTTAGCTCTTTAGCTGTAGCATTTCCAAAATCAGACTAGGTATTAACTAATTTTGGATAATTACACAAATTAATTTCTATTCTAACTATCAAGTCTCTAGCTAATGTGCTACAATTTAGTAACCAAGTACTCATTACCAATAGCCAGTATCCCTAAATTTCATACATATGATTGGTAATCATTGCTTACTCGATCCATTTTAAAGTAAAGTCCCTTTTTCCCGGTAAATCCGGTAAACTGTTCCGGTAAATCTAAAGGTAGTTCTAGATTGTTCCAGGTTGTTCTATCAATATTTAGTCACGATATATAACTTAGGATTTATCAGCTTAAAACTATAAGCCCTAAACATAAAATTACGTCTTCCGGTGCTCAATACTGTTCTTGCTATAACTTTGCCAAATGCTGCTGTACGTAATTAATACTATGGAACAATGTTCAGTACAACTAGAACAATCTAGAACAGCAAAAAAGTTCCTTTTTCCAAAAATGGGGGCTTCACGCTCGGCAGGAAAAATAATCGATAATATTGAGTTCCCGCGAAAATGGTAAGACTTTTACCTACTTTTTTCGACGGTACTACGCGGTACAAACCGAGTACAAACTAGTACAGTCGAAAAAAGTTCGATTTTCGAAAAAAGGGGGGCTAACTTCACGTTCGGCAGGAAAGTGTTCGGTATTTTTGAATTTTCCGCGAAAATGGTAAGACTTTTACCTACTTTTTTCGTCGGTACTACGCGGTACAAACCGAGTACAAACTAGTACAGTCGAAAAAAGTTCGATTTTCGAAAAAAGGGGGGCCAGAAAATTTTCGTTTTTTCAATTTTTCTCGGAAACAAACTGAAATTTTGGGCTGATCTCTACGGTACAATGTTCGGTACAACTAGTACAAACTAGTACAACAAAGAAAAATCGAATATTCAAAAAAAGGGGGGCTAAGTTCACATACATCTCCCTGGCGTCGGCCACCCTGCTAGCGAGGTTTCCGCCCATAGACATCCTGGCGGTGGGGGACGCGAGGACCTATTCGGGTCTTCGCGTCCTCCGCGATAGGGGCGGAATACCCACGGAACGGCCGGTCGAGGAGCTCAAGCGCCAGACCCGACGGCTCGTTACCGAGATGTGGCGGGAAAGGCTGGAAGATCCAGCCAACTCCCGCCGCAGAGCCGTCGGGGCGATTCTCCCGAGCCTTGAGGCTTGGGTGAGTCGCGGCACGGGGCAGCTCTCCTACCGCGCGACGCAGGTGCTTACCGGGCACGGCTGCTTCGGTGAGTACCTGCGTCGCATCGGGAAGGAGGCGATGGCACAGTGCCACCATTGCGATGGGGATCAGGACACGGCGCAACATACCCTCCAGTATTGCAGGGCCTGGAGGGAACAGCGCCGTGTCCTGGTCCGGTATATTGGAAGGGACCTCTCGCTGCCGACGGTCATCCGACAGATCCTCGGCAGCGGGAGGTCGTGGAGAGCCTTCCTCGCATTTTGCGAGGAAGTGCTCTCCCAGAAGGAGGAGGCGGAGCGGCGGCGGGAGAGGACGGACCCCTTCCGTTGGAGGAGGGCCCGTCCCCGCCGCCGTCCCGCACGGGGGGACGCCGCTCCCCCCATCTAAGTTTGGTGGCCCGGACCCGCCGGTGGGTTTCCTTGCCGGTGGGCCGGGCACGTGCCAAGGGGCCGCGAGGCGGCAGAGTGGTGGCTCTGTCGCCTCCGCAAGCGGCCCCGAGGTGGGGCGGGCCTGTAGTGGTCGCACGACCCGCCCAGGAGGGATTGGTAGTGCGGGGGGCACTGTTCCCGCCTCCTTCGCTGTTGGCGAAGGAGCGCGGCGAGCCGTGTCGCCCCGCGAGTAGTGGGGAAAGCCTCCCTCTCTCGTGAAAGCGAGAGAGCGGACGGCCTCTCCCCCACCACGAGACGAGCCCCCCTTAGGGGGCGAGCGCGGGGCGGCACCAGAGTTCCCGGTGTCGCGCCAGTAAGCGCCGAGGATGGCCACCGTGGGGTTTTAGCCGGTAAGAGTCCGGCACTACCCCGTCGCCTCCACCAGGGCGCCGGGGTGTCCATGAGGATTTCCCCACGTAAAAAAAAAAAAGCTGAGCCCAAGTCACTACGTAACCTAGTAGAAATCGAAGCACCGGAATTGCTTAACGGAAAGGCCCTCATGCTCATAGACACCGGAGCCGAAATTACTTTGCTGAAAGTCGGACGAGTCCTCGGCGATGTTCCCGCCGTGAAAGAAGTCGTAACCTTGCACGGCGTCGGACCAAGCGTCACCAAGACCTTGTGCAGCGCATACCTCACCATCCGAATAGGAAACAAACAAATCAGACACCTCTGCCGACTAGTACATGACGACCTACTCGGAGAACCACATGGACTCCTAGGCCTCGATTTTATCTCACAATACGGCACCGAGATCCGACCCGGTCAATTTCTCAACATCCTCGGGACACATCTCCCGATCATTAGCGGGGATCACGTAACTTTAAAAGCGCGAACAGAAACAGTAATCCTAGCACACACCGTTACCAGGGGCGAAGGAATCGTAGAACGAGACATGATCAAACCCGGTATATTCATAGGCAATGTTCTCACCACAGGAACCGATAACAAATGCCTTATCAGTGTAATGAACACAAATCTCGAAGACTCTAAAATTAGAACACCAGTTGTAGAACTAAACCCTGTCGGTCCGTGCGAGAACACTGACCCCGCTCGCGACACCGTAGACAGCAGAATCGCTTACTCCGTACAAGCCGTCAGCGGCACGGACCGAATGCAAACGCTGCGCAAAGAAATAGCGTTCGACAACCTACACGCCGAGGAAATAAAAAAAATGTGACCGACTTCGAAAACTGCCAGAGTTCCAGAGAGCTGAAAACTAAAAGAGCTGAAAAGTAAAAAAGAAGCAACACAAAAAATGCCCTGAAAAGGAAAAAATAACTTCTGGTTGTCATGGATACAGAAATTTGCATTAAGCCTAAATATTCTGCAACTTTTCGGAGGCGGCGCAAATATAAGTAAAATATTACTGGCAATCGTGTGTCTTACCCGCGCTTATCCGCATTTTCTTTCTTAGAAAATCTCTCTCTCTCTCCCTCTCCCTCTCCCTCTCCCTCTCTCCCTCTCCCTCTCCCTCTCCCTCTCCCTCTCCCTCTCCCTCTCCCTCTCCCTCTCCCTCTCTCCCTCTCCCTCTCCCTCTCCCTCTCCCTCTCCCTCTCTCTCTCTCTCTCTCTCTCTCTCTCTCTCTCTCTCTCTCTCTCTCTCTCTCTCTCTCTCTCTCTCTCTCTTGCAGGTATCGCTTCGGTTTCTCGGTCGGCCCGCCGTCTTTCTGGCATATAAATTATTATCGGCTCCTCAATAGCCGACGAGAAATCGAGCAATCTTTCTGTTGCCAAATTGACAGAATTTCTAACCCCATCTTTGGTGTGGGTGAAATTACTGTTATTTTTGCTGAAATTTGAATTTTCTCCGGACTGACGTCGCGCCTTGTGCGCCCCCTGGCTCTACTTCCTACACGGCTGCCACCCACGTACGCTACGCTTCGTCTTCTTCCACGGCTGCCAACTCACTCTGCAACCTCTACCTGCGATGGCTCCAGCTACCTGTCCGCACTGCTACAAGTGTGCCAAGATGGGGACTGTGACCTGTCTAACTTGCAAGGGCATGTTCCATCCAGGGTGCTTAAAAATACACACCGAGCGGGGCTGCAAAGTAGCTCCCTTGCACTCGACCTCTCGGCCTGCTTCGCCTTCGTCTGCACCTACGTCTGCACCTATGCCATCAACTTCTGCTGGGCTGTCTCGACCTGGGTCCTCATCGTTGCCTTCTACTCCTCCTACTGCCGCTGACATTGCTTCTGTTCTGGATGCCATAAACAAGCTTACATGCTCGCTTAATAGCTTTATGGTTGAGCAGCGCGCCCAAACAGAGGAGCTCAAGAAGTGCGTAGATAAGCTGTCCTCCACCTCCACACAGCACACTGACCAGCTCCTCGGCCTCGACAAGCGCACCTCCGCACTTGAGGCCAGGATTAGTGACAGTGCTTCCCGTTCTCAGCTTGCCGAACTCTCTACGTCGGTCAGTGCGTCGATCGACTCCCTTCGAGCTGACATCCGTCGGGGTAATGAGCGTAAGTCTGCGCTCACTGACATATCCGACTCCGCCGTCTCCCGTCTTGCTAGACTCGAGGTGGCGAGCATGTCGGCTGAACTCGCGATCGCTGGGCTCCCGGAGTCCCCCGGTGAAGACTTGCGGTCCCTTGTTGTTCGTACTGCGCAGGCTCTCGGTGCCCCGCTCTCTCCCGCAGACGTCGTCGTTGTGTCACGACTTCGTGGTACTCCCACTTCTGAGCGTCCGCGCACAGTTCATGTGCGCCTTACTTCGTCTGCCGTGCGGAACGCTATTCTTGCGGCCAAGCGGGCTAAGCGGGACTTACCCGCCTCTGACCTTGACCCGTCGTTCTCCTCTCGCCTCATATATGTAAATGAGTTCCTTCCTCGTGATGTCTCCTTACTGCTTAAGCGGTGCAGATCGCTTGCGCGCGAGCGTGGTTACCCCCGCGTCTGGCACCGATCCGGCTCTATTTATGTGAAGAAGTCCGAATCAGGCAGCCCTGTCAGGATTGACACCCTTGCGGATATAGCGAGCAAGCTCGCATGAGGACCTACCCCCTGCGCGTCGTCTTTTAACTCTGCCGCCTCCCCCACTACACTGCGCATTGGGCATATTAATGCCCAATCTCTTGCGGCGCACTTTCAAGTTTTTGTGCCTGTGCTGTCGTCCGGTTCTTACGACATTATTGCGGTGTCGGAGACGTGGCTTACTTCGTCCACTCCGGACGCTCTGTGCGTGGTGCCTGGGTACTCGTTACTCAGGTGCGGTAGGCATGGCAGAATGGGCGGAGGCGTCTGCCTTTATATTCGCGATTCTTTCTCGTCCGCTGTACTTGCGTCTTCCTCTTCTTCTTTAATTTCTGGCCCGGAATACCTCTTCGCAGAGGTGGTAATTCCCTCTGCGGGCTCCCTTCTTGTTGGGGTCGTCTACCGGCCCCCACATGCTCCTCTTTCTCACTTCAAGCCCTTGTTTGCTGACATTGTCTCGGACTACCCTAACAAGGTGGTGCTTGGCGATTGGAATGCGGACATGGGTTCCTCTTCTTTCGACTCCGGCTACCTTGGAGACCTTTTTTCTCGTCTTAATCTCTATTCTATCCCTTATTCCCCCACTTTTCATACCTCTACTTCCTCTACCTGGCTTGACCTCGGGCTTGTTGACGATTCTAGCAAGGTTGTTTCTTACACTCAAAGTAAAGAGCCTCATTGCTCTAATCATGACTTTATCTCACTAGAATACGCACTAACTTCACGTATTGCTCCTTTCAATGACCTTCGTCGGAGGTATGGTTCAATCGACCGTGATGCGCTACTCAATGATATCTCGCAGCTTAGCTGCGCTCGTCTTACTACGTACGCTTGTGAGAGTAGCGTGGATCTGTTGGTTGACAACCTCAACACTGGCTTGCTCCAAGTTTTGAATGAGCATGCCCCTCTTCGACCCCTGCGTGTTAGACGGTCACCTGCTCCCTGGATCACTCCGGAGATTCGTCTCGAGATGCGTTCTCGTGACGCGCTCAGGAGATCCTATATCAGAACTGGAAATCCGGACTTGCGGGTACAATACAAAGCCTGTCGAAATAGAGTTCAAGCTCTTCTGGCGCGAGCTAGATCTGCTTTTCTCTTCGACAGGTTCTCTAACCTTACTAACCCGAACGAAGTTTGGCGCGAGCTAAGATCGTTCGGTGTTCTTCCTCCCTCTCGTACTTCCGCTCCCACTCACTTGTCTCCGGACACTCTTAACACCTTTTTCCTCTCGGCTCACGCCTCATCTCCACCGGCCGTCCCCGCATGTTTGTCTCTGTCTAGCTGTCCCTCTGACGATACGTCTTTTTATTTCTCTCCTGTTACAGAGGAGAGTCTTGCTCGCGCTTTGCGCCTTACTAGCTCGTCTATCTCGCCCTCGGATGAGCTGAGTGCGAGGTTTCTTTCTCTCTCTTTCCCTGCTATATACCCTGCTGTCTTGCAAATTTTCAACTCTTCTCTCACTTTTTCTATCTTTCCTGACGCCTGGCGTCGCTCTTTCATTACCCCTATACCTAAAAAACCGAACGCTTCTGTGCCTGCCGATTTTCGCCCTATTTCTATCCTTCCTGAGCTCTCTAAAATCCTTGAGAGGTTGGTTCTCACTGACATTCAGAGTTTCCTCGATAGCTCTGGGAAGTTGGACCCCTCGCAACATGGTTTTGTCAAAAACCGCTCCACACAAACCGCTCTCTTGACACTCCTGGAGGACGTCCGTCTTGCTGCTGATCAGCGGATGGTCACAATCCTGGTGTGTCTTGACTTCTCTAAGGCCTTTGACACCGTAGACCACTCTCTTCTACTCTCCAAACTCTACTCTTTCAATCTCTCTCTTCCGGTCTTACGGTGGATCTGGTCTTATCTCACGGATAGGGTGCAGGCAGTCAGAATCGGACGGTCTACCTCTCAATTCTCCCCGGTCCTTTCGGGCGTGCCGCAAGGCTCCGTCCTTGGGCCGTTCCTCTTTTCTCTATACATCCACGATCTCAACTCTTCTATCTTCTACTCCAAGGTGGTCAAATACGCGGATGATGTACAACTGTACATCTCCACGCCTTACAAAGATCTGGAAGACGCAATTACAAGGATCAATTCTGACCTTGCCAGCGTCTCTGCCTGGTCCACCATGAACTCTCTTAAATTAAACGTTTCTAAAACGCAGTGCTTGATGTTGGGCTCTGCTCGTGCCCTTGGCCTGCAGCATGTTGCCGGTGCCCCCCTGGTTCAGATGGACGGTATACCCATCCCGTACGGCTCTCGGGTCGTCTCGCTGGGTCTGCACATATCGCCCACTCTTGACTGGGGGGATCACACTCCGCACATCTGCAGTAAGGTCTATGGTGTGCTTGCGGGGCTCCGGCGTCACAGTGCTGCGTTGCCGCGGGGCCTAAAGATCAAGCTCGTATCCTCCCTCATTCTGCCACACCTTGACTACTGTTGCCTGGCTTTACTGGGCATCAGTGCTACACTAGACATAAGGATCCAGCGTGCGTTGAACGCCTGTGTGCGCTTCATTTTTAACGTACCACGCGATGCGCACATCACACCCTACTACCGGCGTCTTGGCTGGCTTAAAGTGCGGGAAAGGCGGCTCCTTTTCTTAGCTGTTAGTCTCCACCGTGCGGTCATGACCAAGATGCCCAGTGTTCTGCTCGGTCTTCTGGGGGTTAGGTATGAGGGAACGATCGGCTATCCCTCCCGTCAACAAGGTACCCTCCTCGTGGTTCCCGTCCACCGGACCACATTCTTTGGGGCCGCGTACTCTGTACGTGGGCCCCAATTCTGGAATAGCCTCCCTTCTAGCATTCGGGGGTGTGACTCGGAGGGTGGCTTCAAAAGCTTGCTCACTGCTTTTTTACTATCTACCTATGACCCGGCTTAGCGTTTCTACTTTTTACTTTTTGGCGACGTGTATGGGCGTTAGTTTTTCTGTAATTTTATATAATCTTTGTTTTGTCTGCTCTCTGCGTTTTTTCTACGGCGTGCTCTAATGATCTAATGTTTAATTTTTGTTTTTGTTTTTCTGTATTTGCTTTTACTTGTTGTTTGTCCTGAGAGGGCTGCTTATGCCCTAGGATATATAATAAATCTAATCTAATCTCTCTCTCTCTCTTCCCCCCCATCTCCCCCCCTCTCTCTCCCCTCCCCCCTCTCTCCCTCTCTCTCCCCCTCCCTCCCTCCCTCTCTCTCCCTCTCTCTCTCCCTCTCTCTCTCCCTCTCTATCCTTATATATCTACCTGTCCAACCACAGGATGACTTTAATGATTGACGAAGACAAAATGGTACACAGGAGAGTAACGATAGTTCTATTGCCTGCAGTCTGTTATATGTATATGCGTATTTGCTAGATTAACCTACACTTATAAGATGTCGGAATTGTTCGGAATTGTCGAATACCAGACCAGTTAATGTTAACAATATTAGCATATTCGATAGTGTATACTTCGCCCCTTCAATTTGTAGATATATATGTACATAGAGACCACGAGTATTTTCAGATTTGAGTGTGAGGATTTCTGCTTCGGAACTCTGTCAGTTTTCGAAGTCGGTCACATTTTTTTTAAAATATATTTTTTTATTTAATGCTTTTTAGTATAGGAAATCAATAAATTGATGGTTCGCGGTCGATTTCATTTTGAATTTCATCGTTGCACTGGTGTAACAGTTATAGACGAAGAAATGTAGCCGAATTTGTTGAAGAAAGAAAAGCTTGTACATTCCGAAATTAATGCAAGAGGGTGTACCGCGAGAACTTCCCTTATAAGTTACTCAAAGTTTCATCCTTATCGCACAAGCGATCCCAAAGCTATCGCCGGACAATCGAAAGTTCGGTTTTTATGCAATACTAATGGTTAATGTTAAACAATTTCGACAAAATTTACATTGGGACCAAGCCGTGAGCATCCTCTATAAGATAGGCAAGGTTTCATCAAGATCGGTCCATCCATCTCGGAAATATCGCCGGACAAACGAAATTTATAGTAGAAACGCGAAATCAGCGAAAAATTCGGTTTTTATGCAATAACAATGGTTAGCGTTAAACAATTTCGAAAAAATTTATAATGGGACCAAACTGTGAGCATCCTCTATAAGATAGGTATGGTTTCATCCCGATCAGTCCACCCGTCTCAGAGTTCTCGCCGGACAAACATTAAAAAAAAATAAAAAAATATAGCGGTCGAATTGAGTACCTCCTCCTTTTCGAAGTCGGTAAAAAGGCGTCTAACCGACCTATGCGAACGATATAACGACATATTTTACCTAGAAGGCGATCAACTGGGATACACTAACAGGACTGAACACGCCGTACCTCTGATAGACAATACCACCCCTATTAACACTAGACCGTACAGACTTCCACAAACTCAGAAAACCGAAGTAGATAGGCAAGTTAGAGAAATGGCTAAGGAAGGAATAGTCAGCCCCAGTTCCAGTCCGTGGAACTCGCCCTTACTCGTCGTCCCCAAAAAAACCGACGCCACAGGCCGACCCAGATTTAGAGTCGTCGTCGATTTTCGAAAACTAAACAGCGTCACCGCCGGAGATTCATACCCCCTACCAAATATTACGGACATCTTGGACCAATTAGGAGGAGCCAAATATTTTTCCACACTAGATTTAGCGTCAGGCTTCCACCAAATTCCCATGAAAACTGAGGACCGCGAAAAAACCGCATTCTCAACTCCATACGGACACTACGAGTATAATAGAATGCCCTTTGGACTGAAAAATGCTCCCGCAACCTTTCAGAGACTTATGAATTCAGTGTTAGCAGGACTACAAGGAATCAAATGCTTCGTTTACCTAGACGACATAGTAGTCTATGGATGTTCACTGCAAGAACACCAAGAACGCCTCGAATCTGTTTTCAAACGACTTCGCGAAAACAGACTAAAACTACAGCCCTCTAAATGTCACTTCCTACGTAAAGAGACCATATACTGCCACGAAATTATTTGGTCCCCAATGACTGGCGAGGGGCTCGGGGTAGGATGGAGGTTCCCCTTTGGTGATTAAATTTCGTGGGCAGAGAAAACTTAAACAAAAATAAATCGAAAAAGAGGAAAACGGGGGAATCTAACCGGGCGAGCGGTTTCACAAAAAAAAAACGAACTATGGTTCCTGACGGCGGACGATGGTCCACGCTGCCTTACGCCGTCCAGGCCATATTCAGATTTAGACGCGGTCCTTTGATTATTAACCGTCGACGTTGACCCAGGCAACTTAACCAGACCCGGAAGCTGTTAGTGCAGACGGCCAAGAGTCTCCCGTATTGGGTCCTGATGGCATTCAGACGGAAACGGCGATAGTGGATCGTGGCCACTTGGTCCAGTCGCAGGCGACCAAACTCAAATCGAGCCCCGTTCAGCCGGACAATAATGCCGTGGCGGGTAATTTGAATCCGGACGTGCACTCGTCGCCAACGTACTACCAGGACCCTTCGGAGGCGTACCGTCAAGGGTTCCATTGGTTCGGGCCCCGGGCCCGAACCCTCTTGGTTTTCCGGAGGGGCGAATTACATAAAGGCTTCTAACTATCGTCAATTGAAGGGCTAGCTAGACTCAGAAGGAGAGGGGGAGGTTCGCGACTCAGAACAGAGAACGGAAATTCTTACACTGGTCTTCACCAATATGAGTTACTGGGGTGGATACGCTCTTAAGTGTATTTATTAGCTCGGGATACCCAATTAGGCTCCCGATGGAATCACGATAGACACAATATAGACTCCCGGAGGAATCTCGCTAGACTCACATTAGATTCCAGGAGGAATCCCGATAGTCACAATATAGACTCCAGAAGGAATCCCGATAGACGCTGAGTAGACTCCAGAAGGAATCTCGATAGCCACAAAGTTAGACTCCAAAAGGAATCTCGATAGTCACAAAGTAGACTCCAAAAGGAATCTCGGTAGCCACAAAGTAGAGTCCAAAAGAATCTCGATAGTCACAATATTAGACTCCAAAAGAATCTCGATAGCCACGATATTAGACTCCAAAAGAAGTCTCGATAGCCACAATATTAGTCTCCAAAGAAGTCTCGATAGCCACAATATTAGACTCCAAAGGAATCTCGATAGCCACAAAGCCAGATTCCAAAAGGAATCTCGATAGTCACAAAGTAGACTCCAAAAGGAATCTCGGTAGCCACAAAGTCAGATTCCAAAAGCAATCTCGATAGTCACAAAATAGACTCCAAAAGGGATCTCGATAGCCACAAAGTCAGATTCCCAAAAGGAATCTCGATAGTCAGAAAATAGACTCCAAAAGAAGTCTTGCTAGACGCAAAGTTAATTTCAGCGTATCCCCAGTAACTCTAATGACCAGGTGAAGTCGCTGCTGCCCTGGCTGCCGTCAAGCGTTTCACGAAAAGGCGGACGTTAGCCGCCGCGAAAAATAGACACAATATACAGTAGATGGTGAAGGCGTTTTGCACAATAATTAAACCGGTAACATTGCCAAGGGTAGTATTAACCCACCCGCAGCCGCAGAAGTACACCCGCAAGTGCCTATTGGCACTAATAACGAAATGAAAAAGGGGCACAAGATAATCCGCTCACCGATTACAACTTGGAGATGAAGCTGCGTTGTCCTCGTAACTGCTTCGGGACTGGAGTGGAGATCTGTGGTAGCGTTTTTCGGAAAACCGTTCACTCAACACGAATATCACTGAGATGACTGACTGACTTCTTGCCGAATTCTAGCTGAATTTATACACGCCGACCGAGTTCTCCGGGCGCGACGATTGGCTCCTGACTACGTTTAATCACCTCGTGATTGGTTCCAGGGTTCCTCACTTACTTTACTAGGAACTTCAAAGGACTGTATTATCCGCACAGCGTACTTCCGCGGAAGTTCGGCGGCTTGGCCAAAACCCGCCGTCTTCCTTAGCGGAAGCAAAAACAGAGTTCTGACTCGCGTTAGAACTCTGGCAGGGCCGCAGGTAGTCGATAATCGACACCCTGCCCTATAATGAAGGGAGGAATCTTTCAGGGCTGATAATTCCTCTATCAACCCTATACACAAAAGTCCACTCTCATAGCGGGCACGAAGGGGTGCCTCGCGAGTGGAAGACACGAAAATGTCGAAGCTGCCCACTCGTTGCCACAACGGTAGTTCAATGGCGAGGGCAGAGAGATATTGGAGCCGGCTCTTCCGCACCCCCAAGCCCAGTCCGGAGCAGGCAAGTGGGTGTCCCTCTGTCCCTTCCGACCGAGAAATCGGAGGGCTTCGACCACTAACTGGCATCAGTCCAGAAGTTTCTAAATAACATAAGCAATTTTCTCCGCGCGATGCGGCCCTGAATCCGCTGCTCTACGCAGCGGTGCGTAGATGGTTGACGCCAATGGGTAGTGATCCGACTCCTATGCGGTGTATTGGTTACGCTGTAACTCAAAGGTGTTAACTGTTCCCCCTAGGTGTCGTTGGGAACCTTAATGGTTCACTCATTTCATCTAATAAGCTACCAATTCCCACCCCGAGCCCCGAATGTGTCCGAAGACGTGCAATACTCTATATTTGTGACGTGCAGCAAAACTGCAACGTCACAATACCTAGGACACGTTATTAGCAAAGTCGGAATAAAACCAGACCCCTCGAAACTAGAAGCCGTAAAGAACTTTCCTACACCTCAAAAATCTAAAGAGATACAGTCCTTTCTAGGATTAGCCGGATATTACAGGAGATTCATCGACAACTTTTCGGGAATAGCTAAACCCCTCACACAACTCCTAAAGAAGAACCGACCCTTTACGTGGACATCACTTGAGCAAGGAGCGTTGGAATTCCTAAAAAATAAATTAACGTCGCCACCTCTCTTACAGTACGCAGACTTCACCCAACCCTTCGTACTAACAACCGATGCCTCCGGAAAGGCAATCGGCGCGATACTGTCCCAAGGCAAAATAGGCCAGGACCTGCCGATAGCATACGCGAGCCGAGTCCTTAACAAAGCAGAACAAAACTATAGCACAACAGAAAGGGAACTTCTAGCTATCGTATGGGGAACCCAACACTTCCGACCCTATCTTTACGGGACCAAATTCATCGTCGTCACCGACCATAAGCCCCTCACGTGGCTCTTTAATGTAAAGGACCCGGGATCACGACTAACGAGATGGCGAATAAAACTAGCAGAATACAACTATGAGATCCATTATAAGAAAGGCGTCCAAAATAATAACGCCGACGCGCTCAGCAGAATAAACACGGTAACCACAGCCCAGAACGCCCGCGCGAGCGCTGACGCCAGCCCGACCGACGACGGTCATCTGCCTCAACTCAATGCCACGGACAGCCCCACGAACCGCGAATACACGGCCGACGAAATAAAAAGGATTCTATACGAACACCACGACACACCCCTAGGCGGGCATCTAGGCATTAAAAGAACTCTCGACCGAATTAAGCTATACCATAATTGGCCGACCATGAGAAAAGATGTCGAGGAACACATTTCCAAATGCGAAAAATGCCAGAAAAACAAAACATGGGCTCCAAGTAAAGCACCGATGGTAATAACGGACACTCCCACTAAGTCATTCGAAAAATGCGCTCTAGACATCGTAGGACCTTTAACTATAACTAACCAGGGCAACAAATACATCCTAACGTTCCAAGACGCGTTAACTAAATTTAGCATAGCTATACCCATACCCGACCAAGAAGCCGGAACCATCGCAAAAGCTTTCGCGACAAAGATAGTATGTGTTTTCGGAATACCGGAAAAAATCCTTACCGACCAAGGAGCAAACTTTCTAAGCGAGGTATTTAAAGACGTGTGTAAACTGCTCAAAATAAACAAAATCCAAACCAGCGCATACCATACGGAATCTAACGGCGCCCTAGAAAGAAGTCATTGAACACTAGCCGACTACCTCAAACACTACATTAACGAAGATCAAACTGACTGGGACGAATGGCTCCCCTATGCGATGTTCACGTACAACACCACACCACACAGTGCTACCAGACACACTCCATACGAGCTTACCTTCGGACAAACCGCGACTTTACCGACATCCCTACAACAACCTCCGCGTTTGACCTACACGTACGACAAATACGCCAAAGAACTGCGCGAACGAATCCGATCGACCCACGAAGTAGCGCGAGAAACCCTACGACAGAAGAAAGAAAAATCTAAAACCGCCTACGACAAACAAACTAAAACACCGACCTACAAACCCGACGATAAAGTCCTACTCAAAGACGATACTGTCCGACGAGGACGATCAAAAAAGCTAACTCCTAAATGGATCGGACCATACAGAATAATGGCCAAACACGATAATGAAACCTTTTTTTTTTTTTTTACATGGGGAAAATCCTCATGGATTCCCCGCCCCCCTGAGGAGGGAGCGGGGATATGCCGGACTTTTACCGGCTAAAACCCCCATGGTGGCCAGCCTCTGGGTCCATTCAGGGCGGACTCTGGGAACTCTGGACGAACGACATCCAGAGCCCGCCCCGCACCCCCTCGGCGCGACTACGCGCGACGTCCCGGGGAGGCCCATTTTTGGACCCCCCGCTGTTGTGCACTTCGGCGACTAGACGGGCCACACGTCTAGTCGCCCCTCACCTGGCCCGTTGCCAAGAGGGGCCTCCGTCCTCAGCGAAGACCCCTCACGGGCCGGTGGAATGTATGTGCGCGACGGGGCTATGGCTCCCCACCGCACATCATTCAAACCCCTTTTTTCTGAGGGGGGGAGGGGGCGCCACGGCTAGGGCCTGTATGCCCCCCGCCGCGGGCGGCCGCCTCTCACCCTCACCCTCGCAACCCGGCCGGGAGCGCCACGCCTCTCCCGGTCGCGCTCGGTGGCCTCCTTCTGCGAGAGAACAGTCTCGCAGAAGGAGGTCACAGCCCGCCAACTCTCCCCGCCGCCGACCATCGCTCTCACGACGGCCGACGGCGAAAGATCGGCGCCTATCTTGCCGACTCGAGGGTGTGCTGGGCGTCGTCCCGGTCGGCCCAACAGTGGTGGCAGCGGGTATCCGCCTCCCTTCCGATGCGTGCCAGATAATCCCCGAAGCATCCATGCCCGGTGAGCATCTGGCACGTCCTGTAGGCGACGCCATGTCTCCTACCGCTATCCGCCCACTCCGTCAAGGATGGGAGGATAGCCCCGACAGCTCTGCTGGCGATGTTGCGCGGCTCGGACAGCCACGCTCTCCACCGGTCCAGCAGAGCTTGCCGGGCCTGGCGCTTCAGGCCCCCGACCGCTTCGGCCGTGACGAGTTCCCCCCTTCGCCGGAGGTCAGCTTGACCGAGATAGACCTCGGCCAGGTACTGAGCCTCCATTTCCCAGGGGGGAAGACCCGCCACGGCGCTCGCCGCTGCAGCGGAGATGGTGCGGTAGCCCCGGGCGACACGAACGGCCACACGGCGGTGCAGCCGCCCGACAAGGCGGCGACACCGCGCGCTGGCCGCCAGACTAGTCGCCCATACTGGGGCTCCATACATCAGTATGGATCGCACCACTCCGGCATACAGCCGGCGAGTACTGGCGATCATCCAGGTCGGGACCCTCACCGGATAAATGCTGGACGAGGCGACGAGCGATCACCCGCTCGAACACCTTGCCAGCCTCGTCCAGCAGACATATCGGCCGAAAGGCCGGGGGAGAATCTGCGGGCTTACCTTCCTTTTGGAGGAGGACCAAGCGGGCTCTCCTCCAAGAGGAGGGGAAGATCCCCTCCTCTAGGCACCTATTGAAGAGGCCGAGGAGCCTCGGGCCCATCACGCCCATCGCCAAGGCCCAAGCCCTGCCCGGGATGCCGTCGGGCCCCGGCGCCTTACCGGCACGGAGACCCTTGGCTGCCGCCCGTAGCTCTCCAGGGGTCACCTCCAGCTCTTCGGACCATGTAGGATGGCCCGGTTCCCTGGAGGGTCCCGGAACCCCTCTAGCGGCGGCGGGGGGAGTGACTCTTTCCCCAGGAGGGAAGAGAGTCCCCACCACCTGGTCGAGGAATTCCGAGCAGAGGATTTCGGTGATCGGGGGAGCCCACGGGCGGAGCTTGCCAAGCACCGTCTTGTATGGGCGCGCCCACGGATCACCGTCTACCAACCCCTGGAGCTCCTCCCAGGACCGAGCCTTGGCCGCCCTGACGGCGCGCTGCAGCTGCACCTGGGACTCCTGTATGCAGCATACAGCGCGTTCACCCTGGCCGGATCCGGCCGACCGACACGTCGCGCGCGCATGTACCGACGTCTGGCTCGCACGCAGGACTCTCTCAAGTCCCGGAGTTCACCAGACCATCAGTACACGCGGCGCCTCGGAGAAGGGCCACCAGTTGCTCGGGGCATAGCCATGTCGCAAACTCGCGTCATGGCCCCCCGTAGCCAGTCTGCGGCCCCCTCCACCTCCAGCCCATCGGTCGGCTCCGCTGCCCAGGTCACGACCAGGGCTGCTGCCGTCAGAGCATCCTCGTCGAGGCTCCTCAACCTCCACCTGTGTGGCGGTGGTGAGGTACCTCTTCCCCGGCGGCGGGGTCGTCTGCCCACACGCGCCCCCGTACCAGAGAGCTCCATGGAGACGTATCGGTGATCCGATAGCGCCTCCACTTCGCCCTCGACGCGCCAGGAGCGCAATCTGCGCACGACGGCGAGCGAGCCCCACGTGAGATCCACGATAGAGCCGCCCCCGCGCCGCATACAGGTGTGGGCCGACCCCTGATTTCCCAGCCAGAGGTCGAGACCCGCCGCCCAGGCCTCCAAGGCCCGTCCCCTCGCGTTTGTCCTCGGGCAGCCCCAACTCGTAGACTTCGAGTTGAAGTCCCCGAGAAGCAGCACCGGACGAGGCTGGCACCGCTGAATACAGCGGCCCAGACGGTCCAGATACCGCCCGTACTCCGCGAGGGGACAGTTTGGGGTTATATAGCACCCTACCACCGCCACTCCTCCCCACAGCGCCGCCACGTATCCGACGCCCCTCTCTAATAGCGAGAGGAGCGGAGATCCGGGCGGCGCGTTGTCGCCCCTGACGATCGTCACGTCCTGGCGCTCGTCCCCCATCCAGAAAGGATGGGATGGAACGCCGTATGGCTCCGCAACGACCGCCAGGGCAACCCCTCTCTCCCGCATGGTCTGCAGGAGGAGGTCCTGAGCCGCCCGGCAACGGTTCAGGTTCGCCTGGAGGATCATGGCCATCACAGCGTGGTGTCCATGGCCTCCTCCAGGCGATTCCCCTCCGGCAGACCCTTCGGGGTCTTCTTACCCTTCCCTTTCCCCTTCCCAGCAGGAAGGGGAGGGAGAGTCTCCACCGGACTCTCTCTCGAGAGAGCCCCCTCTTGGGGCTCCGCCGCCCCCGCTGAGGAGGGCCCAGGGTCAGAAGGTGCCGCGGGGCTTCCCACGGGCACCGAGGCTGGTGCCTGGGTCGTGGCGGGGGCAACCCCCACCACCTTCCCAACGAGTGGCGCCGTCACCGACGACGCTCCCCTTGACACCACCCCGGGCCTTCTACCCCTCTGCCCCTTCCCCTTCGCGGCCGTGCAGGCCTTGCCACCCAGCCGGTGGGTCGACGGCCGCCCCTTTTCTGCGCATAGAGCGCAGTTGGGGGGCAGTCCGCAAGCGGCCGCCATGTGACCCAACCCACCGCACCTGTAACACGTGCCGGAGCGGTCAACCGCCCCGGAGCACGTCGCCCTCGCGTGGCCCCACTCCAGGCATCTAAAGCACTGGAGGGGGCGCTGCGCGAGCGCCTCCACCCGTGCGGTGGACCACCCCACACTAATCTTGGCAGCTGCCACGATCTTTTTGGCGGCCGCCAGTGGGCATTGCACCCATGCAACACCCAGCCCATCGGGGGACCGACGGATCTGGCCCGTCTTAACATCCCCCGACGGGCACCGGCCGGCTGCCGCGATCGCGGCAGCTACCTCCTCGCTCGTGACGGAGTCGTCCAGTCCCCTCACCCGCAGCTCTGCGCGCTTGCAGGGCTGGGCAACTCTGACCTCTTCACCGGCCAAGACCTGTGTCAGGCGCTGCGAGAGCGCCTGGGCCTTGGCGACCGAACCCTCACCGGGGATCTCAAGTATGAGACCCCCGGAGACGGCCCTCTTGGGCCTTACCTCACCTATGCCGAGCTCGGCCAGGGAGATTTGGCTTCTCGCCTTAGCCATCACCTCGGCATAGGTGAGCTTACCGCCCTGTGGCACGGTAAGTGTTACCGCCGCCGCCCTAGGGAGCCGCGGCAAGCCCGCCGCGCCGCTCTTCGCCGGAGCGGCTTTCGGTCCCAGCTTGACCTCGGCAGAGACCTGCCTGGCCTTCGTCGCCTGGGCCTTGGCCACCCCGGTCGACGGCGGCGCTGTAGGGGTCTTGCCCGCACCCTTTTTGGCCTTCCGGCCCACTACCTTTGCCCACTCCTCGCTCGGAGGAGCGGGAGGTGTGGGCGGGGCGCCCGCTCGCGTATTGGGAGCGGGTTTGGGCTTCGTCCCCTCCCTGTCGCCCCTCCTCGCCAGGCACTGGCGGACGAGCGCCCCTGCAGACCACCCCACCAGATGGCCCCAGTCCGAGGGACGAAAGCTTCCTCTCGAGGATGGATTCCACCCTCGAGAGGAGCGCCGCCTCCCAGTCCTGGCACCCGCCAGGAAACCCGGGCGCGCCCTTCCGCTCCTTCACCGCCGAACCAATAGGGCCCGAGGTACCCGCCCCTTGGCGGCTGAGTATCTCCACCTTCCTCGAGAGTGACAGTACCTCCCCCTCGAGGTCGGCGACCCTCGCCCTCAGGCGCCTATTTTCGGCCTCCGTCAGCGCCGCCTTCCCGTCCGAGTTAGTCCTCGAGACCAACTCGGTTGCCCCTCGGATCCCCGTTTGGGCAGCCTCCTTCAATTGCGCCTGGTAGGTGCCCTTGAGGTTACCAGACGTGGCTGCTAAATGGCACACCGAGTCCATGGCCTCAAGGACCATCGCAGCCACGTCCGGAGAGGAGCTGACCCGCATCTTGCGCACCAGCTGGGCCTCCTTGCGTAGGGCGTCGGCCGCACCCCGCTTCTTTTTACCCGGGGCGGGAGGACAAGTCGCCTCAGGAGAGGCAACCCGCCCCGCCGCCTCAGGCGACACTTCATACCGCCTCGCCTTGGCGGACCCCGCGGATGTCTTCGACACACGCGAGGCCACCGACGAGACCGAGCCACCGGAGAGGGTGGAGGAATCGGAGCCCGAATCGGACTTCATCGTTCTCACCCTCTTCCTGGAACTGGCGCGTGGTGGTCGGGGCTTGACAAACCCCTCCCCCCCTTTGCCATCTAACTCCTGTGACCCAGCGGCACCGTCGCTGGAATCACCCTTCCCAAGCACTCTCGTGGCATTGGAAGATGCGCTGGCCGAGTGGCCCACCAACGCACCCCTGCAGTCGTCGGGTGACGACGCGCATTGGCCTGCTTGCCCACCTTTGCGCGCCGGTACTAAGGAATCGCACCTTTGCACCGTAATCAAGACTTCCTTATCAATACCGTCCATAATTGATTTAATTTCGGGGTTTCTTCCCCTATCCCCCTTGAGGCGGGAGAAATCCCCGGGGGTGACCGCCCCCGGTCGGCGTGTGTGTGCGTGTATGTGCCCCTCTGGGATGTACTGCCCCGCGAGGCAGGGTGACCAGAGGGGAGTGTCAGTGTGAAATGTGTGTCACCGTGTGCCCCCCACGCTGTACTACCTCGTGAGGTAGGTTGCGTGTGAGGAGTGTCAGTGTGTGTGAGTGTATGTGTGTGTACGGTGCAACTTGGTAAGTTCCTCTTCACAGCGAGCCCGCCCGGCATGGGAGTCCCTGCCAGGGCCTGAAGGCCCCGCCGGTATGGCCACGCTGATCATAAGAGGAACCGCAAGGTCCCTCACCACGTCAAGGTGTTGCACCACGAGGGGGAAACACGATAATGAAACCTACACTATTAAAAAGGGTCACCGAACCCAACGCGTACACGCGAACCGTCTCAAACACTTGATTGACTAACTAAACGCGAAGGAATAACAAAACAATAATAATAATAACAATAATAATAATAATAAAAATGAAAACTATATGTGCCAAAAGAAACAAAATAATACAATATACTTACCTCTTTCTTTTACATATAAACTTATAATATCTTTAAAAACTAAACTAAAACTAAAGGGAAGGAAACTGGTTTAGGAAGAGGGAACCGCAAGGACCAGTATTGCCGATCAAGATTAACGGCAAACACCATATAAAGGAAAAGATCTACTCTTTATTCAAAAATAAGCACAAGGCCTTGATACGGGCCCAGCGGGTCCGTTCGTGCCTTTCAGCAACAAAGAATAAAACGAATACATTAGTAAATTGACACATATCCCCAATTCAAAAAAAAAGTATAGTTATATTACTACACTAACTTACCAAACAGGAACACTCAAAAGCATTATAAAAGGACAACTCCACGTAATCAGTACCAACGCGAAATTACTAAACGAAACCATACACGACGTCGAACAAACCGAACTGACGCTACGTAACGCTACTCGCCAGCTACAATATGCACTTCAGCAGAACAACTTAAACTTCAAACTTCGAGAAATAATTGACGAAAACTCTATACTCCTAGAAGTCACAACAGAGACCCTACTACGAGACGCACAAGACGTACTAGACTTTGTCGTCGATATTAGAAAAGGCATCCTCAATCCACGAGTACTACCGCCCGCGGGAATAATAAAACACTTGAACGCTGTGACAACGGAACTAACAACCGGATTAACTTTCCCCCTAAGTATTGTGACGGGGCAGCGTAGCCCATCCCAAAACTCCCGCTCTCTCGCGAAGCCGCCTCGCACTCGCCGCTTAACCTCAACAACCGTTGCTCCAAGGGGGACCGCCAAAACTAGCGAATAACCACTAAAGCGCCTTTATCTTGTTTCGAGCACGATAGAGCGACGAGATCAGCGTGTCGATCGAGGAGCGGGAGTTAAGCTCGAGGAGAATGGACCCGACGAGTTCTACCTGCGAGCCATACAGAGGGTGCAGATACGCCGATTGACGTGCCGATCAGGCCGCTCTGACCCTGGACAGACGACGGACGACGCAACGGCGACAGACCGACGGACGTACCAGGGGCTCCTAGCTCTCGCTGGCTGAAGGCAGCGGCGGAGAGCGCAGCGTAGCGAAACGATCGATCCCAGCGCGCGGGATCGATACGCGAGCCCTCGATACCGATCGAGACCGATCGGCGCGGCGGCACCGAGAGATCGATATCGTAAGGCGGCAACGTAACGCGAAACGAATTTTGCGTAGGACCGGAAACTCCTCACTTTGTGAGCGACCGTCGTGACGAGCATAGTGCGAGTGCGAACAGCGAGCAAATCCGAAGACGATTCGAGGAGTATAGCGAGAGTTAGCAGAGCGAATTTATACCGGTAAGCCTAGCGAATTGCCGCCTGCCTATTGCATGTAGAGATCTCGGTGGCGGCCGTTCACGCTCCGACACGAGGCTACCCTGGCGCGAGTGACCACCGGTCACTAGGCGGCTACCCCTTGGCACGACTCTTCAAGTCGCCACAAAGTCCCCGGTTCGTGAAGAACACCGCGAGTCCTTAGATTGGGAGGCGTACGAAAGCCAGGAGCGGCCCGGCCGCCACCATCTAGCTTTGTAACTTGCATGCGAACGGTTTTGGGTTTCCGGCTTCGAAGCTCGTAGATCGGCCGCCTATCTTTTGCGAGTGCAGTGCGACTGCCATATTTCGAGAGTTCTATTCGATTCTTTGGCGTGTCCGAGCCTTCCAGCAGGCGAGCGTCCGGCAAGCGCGACCGGCCGGGATATGAGATTGTGTAGCAGCTACGGGAAAGCCGAGGGTCCGAACACCGACGTTCGGACGCGAGCGCCAGGACGTAGGCTTTTCCGGCCAGTTTCCCGGCCAGTAATAAATACCGTTGCCACCCATCCGCGTGGGTTTATTCAGCCTCCTTTCCCAACCCGAATACCTTCGCCACTCTACCGCCCACGAGTTAGCCCGGCCGACACCGGCGAGTGAAGCCGAGTCCAGCCCGGGGTCAAGCGGGAGGCACCACCGAGGACGAGGGGAACCCTTCAAGAAATTCGGCCCTTACCGGGGCCTGGCCCCCAGTATCTTCCCCTTTCCACCTTCCAGGAACCCCGGACGGACTTCGGCGAAGTTGGAGCGCGTCCACCCGGACCGACGCGGACAGGGGTCCGGCGAAATACGCTCACAGTATTAATCTTAAGAACATACTGTAAGGAATTTTCCTGGGGCTGCTCGGGGATAGAACTACCCGCAGCCAGTTACCCAGGAAAATGTGAAATATTCTAATGGATGACAGAATTGACGAAACGATAATTAGATTGACAGCGCTCTTCCGAGACGCCTGAATTGATTCGCCCGAAGGGCGGAACGTGCACTAAACCCTAATCCTCGACTACGAATTCGGAAATCTTAAAAAGATGGGCGCCAGGTACCCCGCAGTACCACGTAAAGCTAACTGAACTGGCTATTTGCCGGACAACTTCCGGGGATTCGCAGTCGGATTCACTAACGCGGCAGCTCAGAGGCCGGAATAGAGGAGAGCGATGGATTCGGCAGGAGACGCAACCAAGACAGGAAATTTTATAATGCACCCGAGGTTTATTGGCTGGGTCTACGTGGTTACAAAAACCAGATGAGAATAGATAACGGCGGGAAAACGGACTTCGCTCACGAGAGTTACACGGCGCCCGTGAGGAGCAGATCGGGAAAAGAATTCTATGGCCTACGGTGGCCGGAACTAACAAGTAAGAAGGTCTCGGAACGACGAGACTCACAGATAAGCGGTGGACCTAACTTCCAAAAGGGAACCTCGCGACGCGAAACTTAAGCTAGTGGACGGAAATGACTCGTCGTGAAGACGGGAGCCCCCAGGAAGGTCGACCTGATTCTCGCGGAATCTCTGCAGTGTGTTTTCTAATATGGAAGCACGAGGACGAGACGTGAACAAGACGCGGTCAGGACAATCCCCTGACCGGCCAAACGTGAAAACGAAATAGATTGGTCCCAAAAGTGGATCGCTTACCAAATGGTTTTGAGGAGTGGTGTCTGGCGGAACACAACTGATCACGAAACTACACTGTCAAATCTACACAACGAGTGTTCGCTCCTTCCGCGCGCGGGACTTTAATAGGCTAATTCTAATTTCCCCCTGCACCCCTAACGTGGCCGATATTGTCACCAAACGCAGTCCGGGCTCCAAGGCTCGGGGAGCCTCCGCAACAGGGCCGTGCCCCTGCGCTATCGGAAGATCCTAGCGGCCGCTGCCGATGAATCCTTCCGCCTGGATGTGCCTTCCCAACCGCCCAGATTTCCCGCGGTGTGACCAAAACTGCATGGGAAATCCTTCGTAGGCTGCTGCCATCCGCAATGGAGTCTCCACGTCGAGCCGAAGTCTCGTGGCTGCTGGTGACGAAACTTAAGATAGGTGCCAGGATGCAGGTGGCGAAGCGACGTCCCTGGTCTATGGTGCCTAAACGGCTCACGCGAAAATCAAATAGCATTAGGAGCGAAACAAAAATTTTAAATTGGCTTAACTGTCGACCTTGCCTGGAGGCTACGTTTTTATATTCCCTAACGGCGCTTATGATCAACCTTCCGGTCTTATGCTCGCTAGGAGCGGACACTTCGTCACAATACATTTATTATATAAAATAATGCGTATCACGGCATACTCCGACGTGAAATCAGTAATTGTAAGCATCGACGTCCCCTTAACGAACGGACGAGTTTTCAAATTAAACAAAGCGCACCCGGTACCAACCCGCAAAAACGGCTCAGTCTACGCTTACCTCGAATCCGTCGAACAGTACGTAACCGTAGACCAGTCGACGTCGCAATACGTGACTCTCAACAAGGACGACCTCGAATGTAAGTCTTACCCGCGCTTATCCGTATTTTCTTTCTTACCCGTGCTTTCTCACTCTTGCTTTTGTACTCTTCCTCCGCCTCTCAATCTCTCTCTCTCTTTCGATGTATCTCTATCCCTATATATCTACCTGTCCAACCACAGGACGACTTTAATGATTGACGAAAACAAAATGGTACACAGGAGAGTAACGATAGTTCTATTGGCTGCAGTCTGTTATACGTATATGCGTATTTGCTAAATTAACCTACAACTATGAGATGTCGGAATTATTCGGAATTGTCGAATACCAGACCAGTTAATGTTAACAATATTAGCATATTCGATAGAGTATACTTCGCCCCTTCAATTTGTACATATATATGTACATACAGACCACGAGTATTTCCAGATTTTAGTGTGGGGATTTCGTGACTTTTGTAATATTTTACTTATATTTGCGCCGCCTCCGAAAAGTTGCAGAATATTTAGGCTTGATGCAAATTTCTGTATCCATGACAACAAGAAGTTATTTTTTACTTTTCAGAGCATTTTTTGTGTTACTTATTTTTTACTTTTCAGCTCTTTGGAACTTTGTCAGTTTTCGAAGTCGTTCACATTTTTTTTTAAATATTTTTTTTTTAAAAACAAAATTCGGGTGGAAATTCGGGTTTTTGGTGTGATTCTTTCGGGTGTCAATCACGAAAAAATTACACAAGGTGTCTTTTTTGCATACAATTACACTCTATTTTTTCCGATCTTTCGATTTGGTGCTTCAATGTTAAAAAAAATAAAAACTAGTTTTAGTTGTAATTTTTAGTATATTTGCTCGATCAACTGAAAAAAGTAACTAATTTAAGAGTAAAGAATAAATAGTAAGGAAGTAAAGAATGGACAGAACAGTATAAAGAGCAAAGCAGTTTCATGGTGAGCGCGCTGAAAATGCTCACGCCTGTGCCGATTTATGTGGGTCCCATATTAGCCATATCGAACGGTCTGAACATCAGTCATGAGTATTTCCGAGCGATAAAAGATTCGTTAAAAGACGAATCTTCTTTTAACGAATACTTGCACACGTCCTTCAAATGGCACCACAGTGAGGTCTGTTGCACATCCACAAATGCAACAATATTTATGAGCGGCAATGACTCTTGGGAACGCTATTTCAACATGCTCAATTTCGATATTCGATTTTTCAGTAATTTCAGTAAAAAAAACTTCGATCTTCTGTCGACGATTGCGAAGCAGTCGTAATAGATGAAAAAGATATCTGGGATGATGTTAAAGGAAGAACATCCGTTGGGTCTTCAGGTGGTTGACGTATAATGTTTTAGGTGGTCGGTTTACAGCAACACGACAATTGTTACACAGTACATCGTTAATCGCTACCGATTTTCCAATTTTTAAAGCTACTTATTGTGCCTCATCATCAGTACGTATAACTTTTTTAAATCCTGCTACTTTTCGCAATAATACATTGCATTTAATACATATAGTATTTTTGAATGACATACTAAAACAAAAAATAAAGGATATAATATGAATGGTTATGTTGCCAATTAACTATATTTAAAACAAAATAGTTATGCGTATGTAACTGTTACACAACTTACTTTTGTAAGGATGAATATAGATGTTGTCTAATGGGATGGAATGGACGTATTCAAGGTTATAATTTAAACTGCTGGGTATATACAATATATTAAGTTATTCATTCGTATTCTATGAGCTACGGTGAGTGACCGCACTTTGGCAGCGCAATCACGAATTCGTTCTTTCGCTGCCACGTGTTTTGTTTTCCGACGGTGTGAATATCGCTCGGAAATACTCATGACTGATGTTCAGACCGTTCGATATGGCTAATATGGGAGCCACATAAATCGGCACAGGCGTGAGCATTTTCAGTGCGCTCACCATGAAACTGCTTTGCTCTTTATACTGTTGTGCCTATTCTTTACTTCCTTACTATTTATTCTTTACTCTTAAATTAGTTACTTTTTTCAGTTGGTCAAGCAAATATACTAAAATTACAACTAAAACTAGTTTTTATTTTTTTTTTAATATTGAAGCACCAAATCGAAAAATCGGAAAAAATGTGCGCGCACACGCCAAGTTTTTTTTATTATTGTTAATCGCTAATTTATTGTGAATTTATTGTTAATTGCTAATGCGAGTTAACTCGAGATACTTTTGAATGAAAACTTGGCTTTCGTTTACCAATGATACCCATTTCTATTTTTGGTAATTTTTTAAATGATTTTGACAAGGTTGGTGGGTTGGGGAGCCGGGATGGCGGAGGGGGTGGGGGGCGGACTACTTGGCGTTTTTTTTCATTTTAATGGTTTTGGGGGGATACATTTTATTAGTAAGATCGTAACAAAAAATCGAGAAAATTATACATGCGATATTATTAAGGAAATCAAATAAAAACAGAAAAACACATTTTTGCTTAGAACTTTTAAACGGGAAGGGTTACAAGGCTGGTATTTTGAGAAAAATTGTTTGTTTTGAAGAGGAAACTGTGGAGCAAGAGAGAATTATTTTTGGGCCGGGGGCACTTTTGCCGTTCTTATCCGGCTATGCCCTTTTGGTCTCGGTCACGGGGCCTGGCGCCCTTCTAAGCGCCCAGAGGACTCGGGATTCAGAGTGGAGGCTCGGTCGAAGTTTCCCCGCTTTCCTGACCAGCCAACGGGAACAGCGAAATCGGGAAAGCGGTGGCAATGTATATGCGTACTTGCTAGATTAACCTACAGCATCCGGCAAAATACTTGTCACAAATGCAAAATGGCCGCCGGGCAGAAAGTGAAAGTTGAGTAGTCGCATCTAGGTTATCGCATGGTTGGTGGCGCTCCAGCGGTAGAAATAGGTAGCCGCCTGCCAGCGCGCTGAAAGAGGCTCACATATAGGGTGTCCGTGAGAATACCTAACCGCAAATACGAGCATACTCGTGCACTACTATGAGTATGGATGGCTTTAGGATACAAATAAAGGATATATCTGAGAGTAATTAATGGAAATAAATTATTTATTAAGATATGAAGGTTAATTATGCGGCAGACAGCCATATCGTAATATTCCTATAGTTGTTATTTATTTATTAGGAATTGGGAAAAGGATAAGACGGATGAAGAAGAAATAAGAATTAACATTGATGAAGCTCTGATGACATTTATTATTAGTTTGCATGGGTTTAAAATAAATACAAAAGTTCAAACCGGACCATAATGGCTCACATTATCGGTAATTAATATAAAATAACATGCATGGCTACAATATAATATAGAATTATTACAATTTCCTCCTTTAACTATCAGTAGACTAATGAAGTGACAATTTTTTGTACTTTCAGCCACTACTACTTATTTTAAGTAAAAGCGACTACTATCGACAATAGACCTAGCAAAAGATTTTGACGCTTTCTAAACGCTTTTACTAAACATATTCGCATCAAGATGTTTGAAGAGTAGTAGTTTTAATTGTCTTCGCTGAGAAGATATCACTGCCTTGCTACGAATAGGATGCATGCGATGCGAGGCAAGCAACAAGCAAAGAATTTGCTTCTCGCTTTACTACCAGACTAATCGAAGGTGTTCGCTACAGAGACGATCACTGGCTTAAAGTGACCAACTCTATAATGGGAACGTATTCTATTACTTTTGTATTATTTGGCTGTTCTGCCATCCCAACACTCTGCGCTATTAGTTGTGATGGTTCATTTCAGAAAGACAGGGAGACTAAGATAGAGAAGAACCATAAGCACAGGGCAACAGAGTGTTCGCATAGCAGAATTATGGGGAAAGTGTGTGCATATTTCTACTGTCCTACTATGAAACTAAAACAAAGTGTTTACTACTTCTACTTGTGGTAATACTATACTATAGGAGGCGCTCAGAGCAGCGATGGAGTGTGCTGGACTTCAGGACAGGTGCAGACTGGTGCAGACAGATGTTCGCTGCAGAAACTGGAGGGGCCGCGATTCCGATGGACCGACGGGGAGGGCTTTGCTGTTCTGAAAATTATTTAAAAGAAAACATTAATGAAAGGACAATGCCATTACAATAAAATGAGTGAGAAGAAATGAAATGGAAGAAGAAGTTGTTTGGCAGCTTTGTTGTGCCCTGCGTGGTGACGGCGCAGAGCAGGTAGCGGGATCGGAGGAAGTCAGGCTCGTAGCGTTTAAAGGATTGGAATCCACCGGGATTAAACCCAAACACTTGGCGTTTATTGAATAAAGTATAACCAGAGAACTGACAAGAGGTACAAAGTAACTCGCTGGCTCGCACGGGTCTATTCTGATCGAAGTCTGGATAGCGAGTCCCCGATCGGGACATCGGTCGATCGTTTTGTTCGAGACGGGCGTTGCCGTGGCACGAGGCGTTGATCCAGCGAAGTGACTCAGTGCCGCGTTGCTAAACGTAATTTAGTCGCCATGCGCTCGGTACTAATATAATGGTTGGGCACTACCTTCGGACATTGCATCATTCTCTCGAAGGAAGAGTTTGCAAGTTTGCGCATTCCGAGAGTCGGCTTTGGGCTCGGGTGCAATAATCCCTCCCCCCTTAAGGGAGAAAAGGGCGAAGGCCTTTTCGAGGATGATGCAGTGTCAGGAGACTCGGTAGAGTCTCGCGCCAAGTAGTAGTTATATATATAGTACAGCGCGCGACTACCGAGGATACTTATCCCGAAGTGTAGTGGTTATCGTCTGCTATAAAACTTTCACCTCGATTTATGTAAAAGTTACAGCTCCAAGGATTTATTTCTGAATTTTGTATTTTTTCGTTGATTTTTCTGAATCGAATGAGCGGAGAATCAAGCGAATCGGTTCAGTCGTTCAGGAGATATGAATTTCACCTCGTTATTATTCTCGTAGTAAAGGCAAGGCGGATTAAGAGTCATGGGATTCATGCAGAATTCCTAAAAATGTAACTTTCACTTTTTTCATACGAGATGGCAGCAATCAGAAATGCTGCGGGCTGCGGAGATAATATGGCTGTGTTGTGTTTACGTTACCGACACGTTGGTTAAGCCGGTTATGCCATGGCTGGTTATGTGACACAGTCCAATTTTATTTTATTATTATTTTTCAGATCAATTCTTTATTTAGTTAATAAAAGAGCATACTATCCTTGCCCCTGTCCCTGTGATCTCTTGTGACTATTGAGAATTATGAAATGTCAAAAGTGTTAAGTACGTAATTCACAAATCACTGTTCACTGTATTTGGTAAACGAGTGCTCATTATCAATAGCTAAAATTCTCAAGTGTCCAGCATATGAATCTTTTAACCAATAATTAGTTAGCAATTATTTACAATTTAAATGCTAGCTATTGGTAATCAGTAGTTGCTTACGTAGACTAATTTCAGCGCTTTAGGTTTGCACTCTGTCAGCTAGGCACTTGATAGTCAGGATACATAAAAAAACTAGACTGAGAATGAGGAGGCTTGCATATATAACTTATCAAATATAACTTGTAAAGTATTAAGTCAAATCATTTACAATTTCAGTAGATTTTGGCTATTGATAATCTCTCCTTTGCTAATCTGAATCATTGTTTGATTTAACGTTTTAGTGTTATAATATTAACCAAGCGATATGCTCATACGCAGCCTAATTTAGTGTAATTGTATCGAGACTGTCAAGTTTGTTGCTCAAGACACGCTTCAGCTAAAGAGCTAAAATGATTAAGTGATTGTTGTGCTACGCACTGAACAATTTTCAGACCTTTAAATCAAACTAATTTCAGCACTTTAGGTTTGCGCTCCATCAGCTGTTACGAGCCAGGCTTCGCGAGTCCTAAAATATGCTCTAAGATCGTTAAACCTTACTATGGCTCGCCGGATACACCTCGAGCGGTAAAGATGTACCCTCGTGGGATCTTTTGTTATTCTTTTCCTTGTTATGCTTATTTGAAACAAGGTTGACCAAACAGGAATTCAGTAATGATGACACAAATGGTTTCTTAATGAAAACTAGAATAATGTAATATATTCTGAATGAACAAATAATACAAACACAAAATATACAATGAGAGTTTCTGTGGTTTTGAGATGTTGTCACAAAATTATATGAGTTCGTTTTACGTTACGATTTGAACGGGGGAAAACTAACGAAAGAACTGTGACTTGCCTAACGATCGCGATGAGACACGATGTACGTACGGTAATTGTAACTGCTTCGAAGGAGACTAGTGCTCGATCTACTACGGTGTTCTTCGCTGGTCCGATTGACAGAGCTTCGCCGTCGATGAGAGTTCGGAACTGATTCCCCCTTTGCTCCAGAAATTAAGGGTTTATATACCCGAAAAATCCAATGAAAAGGGGCATAGGTAGGGATAGAGACGCCGGAAGTCTGAGACTACGCTGGAGTTCTAAGAATTTATGAGATGCACTAAGTGCACAGCTGCAGAGTTCGTTAAGGGCACGCTGTGATGATCCCTAACTAGGGATTGTGTTTTTGAGATAAGACGGAACGAAAGAGTTGAAGTCACAGTTTTAAGGCTCGAAAAATACGCATGGGAAAACTATGTGGGAGACTAGCGAGTTAAAATTATTGAATCTACGTGTGAAATAAGGCTAAGAAAAGTAGTCCGATGAGGATGAATATGTAACACAGCTAGGCACTTGACAGTCAGGAATAACTTGTAAAGTATTAAATCAAATTAGTTCCAATTTCATTACATTCTATCTATTAGGAATCTCTCTTTTGCTAATCTGAATCATTATTTGATTTAATGCTTTTCAATTATAATATATAAACCAAGCAAAATGCTCATACACAGTCTAATTTGTATCTTGGCTGTCAAGTTCATTGTTCAAAGAACGCTTCAGCTAAAAAACTAAAATGATGTAAGCAAGTACTAATTACCAATCACATGTCATTTAGGGATATAATCCGTCCAAAAACATTCAAATGTAAGAAAATGCGCCAAGTAGCAGTTGGATTTCCCCACAAAAATATAACAAATATAATATATAATGAAATATAAACAAATATAATATAATGAAGCGCGCACACGCCAAGATTTTTTGTATTGTTAATCGGTAATTTATTGTTAATTTATTGTTAATTGCTAATGCGAGTTAAATCGAGGTATCTTTGAATGAAAGCTTGGCTTTCTTGTATGATATCTATTTTTTTTGTTATATTTCATTATATATTATATTTGTTATATTTTTGTGGGGAAATCCAACTGCTACTTGGCGCATTTTCTTACATCAGGAGACTCGGTAGAGTCTCGCGCCAAGTAGTTAGCTATAGCTATACAGCGCGAGAAGCCAAGGCTACTTATCCCGACGCGTAGCGGTTTTCGATCGATATAAGACTTTCACCTCGATTTCCGAAAAAGTTACAGCTTGCAGGCATAACTTATGAATCAAGCATAGCCTAATTTATTTTTCTGAATGCAATAAGCTAAACAGCAAGGAAATTGGTCCATGCGTTCAAGAGATATGAATTTCCTCCTCTTATATTTTCGCACGAAAACGATTCAGAAGAAGATTCAGACCAAAAATGTAGGTCACATATTTTCCACGCTAGGTGGCAGAATGTTCATATATTTCTAGCTTTGTAGCTGCGAGATGATGTTATGGTAGAGAGAGAAGGCAGATGTGAAATGATGTTAGAGAGAGATGCTAGACATGTAGAAAGAGACTAACTAACACGAGATGGGTAGATGTCTTATTTCCTTGACGTTCGAGTGGTTGGTTATGTAGGCTATTTTATGACAGCAATATCTTACGCGAGGATATCTGATAAATTTAACAGTTTTATTCTCTTATTGGTACAGCTTTTTGACCCTACTCAATCTAACACTGTTAAGCAATATCCTCTTATTCAATACAATTATAGATTACCAAAGTTGCCAAGTGCATAACCAGGACCCACTTAAATGAAAAAGCAACAATTTGTTCACCAAGTGATACTTCAGGTCTTTCATGTAAATGATTTCTGAACTACGAACCTTACTAGTAATCAGTATTTACTCAGTAAACTTTAGATCTTTGACTTCTGAAGTTTTGAATAATGTATCTGTTCAGCAAGTTTGACATGTATAATTCAACTGGTTCTTGGGTACGCCCTTGTCAAATTTGACATTACAAATGTGTTGAATAAGAGAATTAATAGAATTTCTTATGTGTTGAGCCTAATTGTAATATTAATTTAGGGCATACTAGTCGTGGAAAATTAGTAGTGCTCATCAAGTTTGAAGCATGTCGCTTAAGTCGTTCTTAACCTATACATTTGACAAGTTCCACACTTTTCACATGTGTCGAATGAAGAGAGGATGTATAATTTAAGCGAAGGACTCCCAATTTGTTAGACGAATATGAATTGCCAGTAGATTGCATGGTTTTGAACTCCATATAATGAAGTCCAACACTTCATATATTATATTTGTTACGTCCTTCGGTCCTGAACGTAACACATCATACAGATAAGCTGCATCATCCTCTTATTCGTCATAGTGTTGAAATATTAAACATGTCAAATGTGTAGCTTGAGAATTACTTAAGCCAAAGATCTGAAATGTATTCAGCAAATACTGATTGGTAATGGCGGCATGTTCCTAAGTTGTATCAGTATCAGTATCTACTCATCAAATTGTAAACCTGTCGCTTAAGTGGTTCTTAGCTCCACATTTAACAAGTTTCACACTTCACAAATTTAAGCGAAGGACTCCAAATTTGTTGGACGAATATGAATTGCCAGTAGATAGCATGCCTTTGAATTCCATATAATTAAGTCCAATGCTTTGTATGTTACATTATACAGCCAAGATGTGTCCTTGTCATATTGTTGAAGTATTAATTAAATCTTTCACTTTTGTAGTATTTGAATGATGTATCTGTTCAGCAAGTTTGAAATCTGTCACTGACGTGGTTCTTGGGTACGCCCTTGTCAAACTTGACACTACAAATGTATCGAATAAGAGAATTAATAGAACTTATTAAGTGCTGAGCCTCATCGTAACATTATTAATTTAGGGGTATACTAGTCGTGGGAAACCAGTATTTGCTCATCAAATTTTAAACCTGTCACTTAAGTGGTTCTTAGCCTACACATTTGACAAGTTGTACACTTTTCACATCTGTTGAATGAAGAGAGAATGTATAATTTAAGCAAAGGACTCCAAATTTGTTGGGCAAATACATATGAGTTGCCAATAGATAGCATGCCCTTGAATTGCATCTAATTAAGACCAACGCTTCGTATGTTACATTATACAGATAAGTTGTACCTTCCTCCTATTTGTCACATTGTTGAAGTATTAAACTTGTAAAATGGGTAATAACAAATTATATTATTATTTTACCGATTAACTAACAAAAAGAATTGAAATCCCCCCAAAACCATTAAAATGAAAAAAAAACGCCAAGTAGTCCGCCCCCACCCCCTCCGCCATCCCGGCTCCCAACCCACCAACCTTGTCAAAATCATTTAAAAAATTACCAAAAATAGAAATGGATATCATTGGTAAACGAAAGCCAAGTTATAATTCAGATATAACTAATAACATACAAGAAAGCCAAGATTCAAAGATATCTCGAGTTAACTCACATTAGCAATTAACAATAAATTCACAATAAATTAGGGATTAACAATAATAAAAAAAACTTGGCGTGTGCGCGCTTCATTCAAGGCACTTGCTCTGGTATTGTTGGAAAACTTTGAAAGAAATATATTCGAGATGAATTGGGAACCTGCTTTTCTGTGTAGTATATAGTATATGTGATTGAACTGTAAATGTAAGATTTCTTAGGATTTTATATTGTAGTAAAGTGAATGTTAGATTTAAATTAATTTCTCATTGGTTTCTTACCTCGCAATGAAGTGCGCACACGCCAAGTTTTTTTTATTATTGTTAATCGCTAATTTATTGTGAATTTATTGTTAATTGCTAATGTGAGTTAACTCGAGATATCTTTGAATGAAAACTTGGCTTTCTTGTATGTTATTAGTTATATCTGAATTATAACTTGGCTTTCGTTTACTAATGATATCCATTTCTATTTTTGGTAATTTTTTAAATGATTTTGACAAGGTTGGTGGGTTGGGAGCCGGAATGGCGGAGGGGGTGGGGGGCGGACTACTTGGCGTTTTTTCCTTCATTTTAATGGTTTTGGGGGGTTACTAAATTTAAAAGTAAAATTTTATTAAAATGTCAAGTGCCATTTCTGTTCAAATATGTACCATCGCCTATGTGCCTGTTTATGTTATAATGTAACTTTAATGTTACAATGTATTTATAACTTAATCATGCACATAGGAGGAGATCTAAGAAATTGAGCTGAATGTGAGAATATAGATTCCTCAGATAATATACTTTGCACTTGACAAATTCACATTAGCAAAAGAAGAATTACCAATAGCTAGGATGCATTTAAATTGCAAATTAGATAAGCTATACCCTCATACGCACTCTAACATTGGTGTATCTTGACAGCCAAATGCGTAGCTCAAGGAGCGCATAATCTAATGTAATAAAATTTGTTAAATAAGTACTGATTACCAATAGCTAGTATATCGCTCAATGACACATGATTGATAATTATTGCTTGCTTGATTCATTTTATTCTTTAGCTGAAGTGTTCCTTGAGCGATGAACTTGACAGTCATGATCATAATATAACTAAATTAGATTGCCTATGAGCATTCTGCTTGGTTTATATATTGTTACGAGCCTGGCTCCCCTGCTACCCCATTTGTACCATACGATCGACATCACTGACTTGAGCCTGTGAAGAGTGTCCTTAACGACTGACGCTCTTCATCTGTATAATAGCGAACTACTTCTGTCAGTCTAACGCTGGATCCTGCCTCTAATAGACGTCCTGTATAAAGCTCCGAAATATACGCTTCTTCCCAACTCGATAATCAGTTTCTCTATTCATCAATGCCTCGTACGCGTTCCGCGACCGCGACGCGTAACACTGGTGTCAGAAGTGGGATTGCTTCCACTTCCTCCGAAATCGACAACCCGAGAAGGAGCGACATGGACACACGAATGTCTGAAGAAGAGACCCAGCGATCCGTCGTGACTACAGCAGAGGGACAGTCCAGGGACCAACAGCCTTCGCTACCACCAGCGGAGTCAACCTTGCTGCAGGAGATGCGCGGACTATTCGGCGAACTCCAACGGGAACTCCGACAATCCGAAGGACGAAACAGCGCTGCCATTGAACTGCTGCGCCATGACGTTTCAGCTCAAGTTTCGACTGAACTACAAGGATTGGAGGCTCGCTACGAGGCGCGTTTTCAAGCCCTCGAACAACGTTTAAGTACCCCGCAGATATCCCAAATACCTATCAATACCGCTCCCACTAACCCCTCTGTTCCTACACTTCCCCTAGCCCCGACCCTGGTTTCAGTACCCTCCACTTCCGCAATTATTTCAAACTCCAATGTACATTTATCCAAATTTAATGGTTCGTATTGGCCAGAATTTAAAGCGCGGTTTACGACTATCGCCCAAATTAATAATTGGGACAATACCACGAAAGTTACCAGTCTCTTAAATTCATTGGACGGCCCAGCTATTTCGGTTCTTACTACGTTGAACGAAACACAGAGAGCCGACTTCAATTCTTTGTTTTCAGCGCTGGAATTCCGGTTTGGACAATTCCAGTCTGCAAATTCGAATGGTGTTAAATTTTATAATTGTCGTCAGAAATTCGGACAAAGTATACAATCACTTGCCGCGGAGATCGGAGACCTCGTTCATTTCGCGTTCCCGGACACACCAGCCGAAGCTAAAGATCGTTTGGCCATGACTCGGTTTATTAACGCGCTCCACGATATCGAATTACAAAAACAATTATATCGCTCGAGTCTAAATTCATTCCAAGAAACCGTAATGAAGGCTATCGAATTTGAATACATCGAACGAAATTTTAGGGGCGAAAATACGGCGCTCCCTTCAGATCGTTCAAACAATGGCTCTTTCCGTCGCGACAACTCTGAAATACGAGGTCACAACCCAACACGAAATTTTACCCCATATAAAAACTCCCGGAATAATGTCGGCCAGAACGCCCCACCATCGCGCGGTCCTATTACCTGTTTTAAGTGTGGAAAGACAGAACACATCCAACGCGACTGTAGATCCGGTCAAACGCCCCGGACGGCGGGAAATCAAAATCCAAATTTTCAAACCCAGAGGCCGGGAAACACAAACGGCTCGAATTAAGGGTGGCGGATTCGAAGCCACCGATCACAGCCCCCACTGTAGATAAAACCTGTGTTCGTACGGTTAGCCGTACACCATCTGCTTCGTTGAATAATTTAATATTCCAGAATATTTCTTCAGTTATTATTCATGACTTTGTTGTTGTGCAGTTAGCCACCTTACTTAGTATTGAAATGTTTAATGTTTTGGGACCACACATAGTCTCACTTGTTGATGTTGAGAAAACTCATAATGCTAATACACTGTGTAAGATCGGTTGCGAATCGGAAAAATCGGAAAAATCGGGAAGATTGAGAATTTCAGGATTATATGTCAGTGGTTCCGTGGACCACAAGCCGACGAAAATGTTAATAGATACCGGTTCTGCTGTATCTCTATTGCGGTATGATCAGTCGCTTCATGGTCGTCCAGATCGCGTATCTGGAGCCCTTGATGCCAATTTACACTCGGTAGATGGATCAAGTCTGGCGAATTCGATTGCGGGGAGAAAGACTTGCCTTTTTGAGATAAAGAATTTAAGCATAGAACATGACGTGTTCTTAACGAGGATGCCAGATCCGTGTATTGTCGGGTTAGATTTAACGCCTAAATTTATTGTTTCGTTCAATTTTCCTCGAATTTCTCCTCCTGAAGTTTTAATCACCAAGAAGCACGCTTCAACTCGTCTATGTGTCGACTATCATCGACCCAACAGCGTGACGAAAAAGGATCCATATCCCTTACCACATAATAAGAACGCATTAGACGCTGTAGCAGGATCGCGTTCGTTTTCGACGACCGATTTACAGAGTGGGTACTGGCAGGTACTAATAGCCGAAGAGGACCGCGAAAGGACTGCATTTTTGGTCGGTGGAGGACTGTGGCAGTTTCGGGTCATGCCTTTCGGGCCTTGTAATGCGCCAGCCCTTTTTGAGCGTCTCACAGAAGCGGTGTTGCGCGGACTGGTGTGGAAAAATTACATCGTGCACCTGAGTGACTTCATAATTCATGGGAGGACCTTCATAAAGGAACTGAGGAACGTGAGAAAATTGGTACCCGACATTTCAGATATCACGCGCTTATTGCACTACCTTCAATCGAATTCCACTTTTATTTGGTCCTATGCGTGTCAAAAAGTTTTCGAAGAGTTAAAGGGTAGACTCAAGACTATAAAGCCAGTTATTTCAACTTAGGGAGGTTAGGAAATGTTCAAAACTACAATGTAACTGGGAAGGTCCGTACATTGTAGCGAATAAAATTAATGATGTAATTTATAGAATTCGGCGCTCGCCAAAGAACAAATTTCGCGTGGTACATATAAGCCGGTTAGCCAAGTACCACGGTCGTACTCATGGGAATGAATGTTAAATCTGTATAAATGTCACTCCTGTACAATCTCCGTGGTGAGAGAAAGTGGTGGGTGTGGGAATGCACAGGAGTTGTTCAACTGCTCCATCCGTCAACTCATAATTGTTCAGTCCTCTTAAGAATATTCTTGGAGGGCTGGCCTATGGGGATGAGCGGTCAAAATGGAGAAAGAGGGGAACAGCCTAGGCGTGGCCGGGCTAAGTCTCGTCGGTGTTGAGCAGAATGTTTGAGATTCATGTGTGCGTGATTCTGATCTTTGGATTAGTCGGCCTCATCTCATAGATTTGTCGATCAAGTCTAAATAATTTTTCACACTTTTCTCCGTGAACTATTTATTGGCACAATTTATCCCATTTCGAGGTATCCAAGTCATTTGGAACGAGACCCTTCGGAGAAGCTCCCACCTACCCTTCCCCCTTTTTTTGATGTCTCCATTGGCCAAAAGTCGGGACCTTCAACTGCAGCCACACCAGCCTCAAGTTCGAACACTGATGCAACTCCGTGATTCCGAAAGAAACAACTACCCATCTTCTTCCTGAACCATGACCGTCTCGTCCAAGGTTTTTGAAGCGGTTTTCCCTGGACCACGAGCAAATGCTGAGACGATGTCTGGTTGGATTAGACCGCTACTCCCATCTAATTCCTAATCCACCAGAGATACACAAAGAAGGGGCCATGCGCGTTCGAGGACGAACGCTCTTTTTTCACGGAGGGGGGTAGTGTTACGAGCCTGGCTCCCCTGCTACCCCATTTGTACCATACGATCGACATCACTGACTTGAGCCTGTGAAGAGTGTCCTTAACGACTGACGCTCTTCATCTGTATAATAGCGAACTACTTCTGTCAGTCTAACGCTGGATCCTGCCTCTAATAGACGTCCTGTATAAAGCTCCGAAATATACGCTTCTTCCCAACTCGATAATCAGTTTCTCTATTCATCAATGCCTCGTACGCGTTCCGCGACCGCGACGCGTAACAATATTATAATTCTAAAGCGTTAAATCAAATAATGATTCAGAGTAGCAAAAGAGAGATTCCCAATAGCTATAATATATTGAAATTTTAAATGATTGGACTAAACACTTTACAAATTATTCCTGACTGTCAAATACCTAGCTGACAAAGCGCAAACCTAAAGTGCTGAAATTAGTTTGAGCAAGTACTGATTACTAATACCGAGCATTCCCTTGAACTGTAAATAAATAATTGCTAATATTGCTTTAAAGATAAATATGCTACACTCTTGACAATTTTAACTATTGGTAATCAGCACTCGTTCACCAAACACATTTGACACTTCATAATTCTTAATAATGACAAGATTACAGGGACAGGGGCAAGGACACTATACTTTTTTATTAACTAAATAAAAGCATGGAATCTGGAATAAAATAAAATAATAAAATTGGACTGTGTCACATAACCATTATGACACATAACCAGCCATGGCATAACCGGCTTAACCAATGTGTCGGTATGACACAGATTACAGATTCTAGATCGGTAACGTAAATACGATATTTCCGTTTGCTGCCATCTCGTATGAGAAAAGTCAAAGTCACATTTTTAGGAACATGTTCCCCTGAATCTTAATTTGCCTTGCCGTTTTCACGAGAAGAATAAGCAGGAGAAATCTATATCTCTTGAACGACTGAACCGATTCGCTTGATTCTTGGCTCATTCGATTCAGAAAAATCAACGAAAAAATACAAAATTCAGAAATAAATCCTTGGAGCTGTAACTTTTCCATAAATCGAGGTGAAAATTTTATAGCGGACGAAAACCGCTACACTTCGGGATAAGTATCCTCGGTAGTCGCGCGCTGTACTATATATATAACTACTACTTCGCGCGAAACTCTACCGAGTCTCCTGATAGCTATTGGTAATCAGTACTTGTTTAGAAAATTTAATTACTTTAGATTGTGTGCTCCGTGACCTATGCATTTGGTACTGAAGATATACCAAAGTTAAAGCGCGTATGAGGGTGTAACTTATTTAATCTGCAATTTAAATGCATCCTAGCTATTGGGAATCAGTAAACAGGTGCTAATTATTACGAATTACTAGCATGCTTCTAAGTTCCATCAGACTAAAGTTAAAATTTTAAATTATATTAGGCAAGCTGTAAATCTCATACTGTTTAACTTTGGAATATTGAATTTGTCAAGTGCAAGCTATATTATGTAGGGAATCTATATTCTCACATTCAGCTCAATTTCTTAGATCTCCTCCTATGTGCATGATTAAGTTATAAATACATTGTAACATTAAAGTTACATTATAACATAAATATGCATACAGGGTGTTCCAAAACTGTCTATAACGGTGATAGCCATCATGTGGGGCGTGACCTCGTGAAGACGATAGCACCTTCAAAAATTT